>SNQJ01S0070253.1:33826-51355 GCA_010110895.2 Picea sitchensis | reverse complement strand
CCTACCTAATGCCTTGAATAGACTTCTTCATGAAGGCACCCTTTCGAGACCACTTCCTTACCTTCGAGAAGACCTTCCGGTCTGGTCTTCAAAACCTGGTGTAAATTACCTGAGGGCCCGACGGAGGATGTTATAGTTTAAGTCTTAAACTCTTGCATGAGGGAGAATGGTCCTCGTAGATCCCAACATTTCAGCATTTCGATACTCGGAATACCCAAGGGTGAGTTCCCTTGCACTCGCAAGTCCCGAAACCCCGACTTGCGAAATCCTGAATTATTAGTGTGGGGGTAAATTAAGAGTTTTCAGAGTTTCGACACCTGGAGTATCTAGGTGCGAGTTTTCTTGCACTCGTGAGTCCCGAAACCTCGACCCGCGAAATCCCGAAATGGCAGCGTGTGGATAAGTATCGACTGACGGACGAGATTCTATTGGAAGATCTACGGTCAGTCACGACTGTTAGATTGGAGGAAGAAACGAGGGCGTTAAATGCCTCAACCTCTTTCTTTTATCTTCGTGAGTAGCGAAGAAATCGGGACCGTAGATCCCCAAGGTCCATGGGAGTATTTGGACCGTCCTCTTATAGGGACACGTGGCTGCCAGTCGGCATTTCGGCACCCGGGAAACCAAAGGGCAAGAACCCTTGTCTTCGCAAGTCGCGAAATCCCGGTAAACGAAACCCCGAATCGGTTTAAGTGTGAATAAGTTTGAGAAAGTCGGGATTTGATCGTGACCATTAATCATCCTGAAAAGATCATAATGGTTGATCGTGGTTAAAGGTCACAGCCGTCCATCGGAGGGACACGTGGTTGTCGGTCGACATTTCGGTATTTCGGCACCCGGGAAACCAAAGGGCAAGAACCCTTGACTTCACAAGTCGCGAAATCTCAGTACCCAAAACCCCGATGCGCTCTATGGCAGAAAGGAGGAGTCCTGAAAGGATCTAGATCGTCCATCGGAGGAAACTCGTGGTGAGCGGTCAGAATTTCGGGGAAAGCTCTGAAATCTCGTGGACCGTTGGATCCAAATCCTTGAGGATCGTTGATCTCCTACACGAATCCCCATATCGAGATTCAGGGATTGGAGTGACAAGAGTTTTGGAGTCGTTGCATTGTGAACCCTCGATTCATGGAACTCCGAAAAGATCCAAACCATTGGATCCAAAACATCAAGAGTCGTTGGATCTCATACAAGAACTCGAGTATCAGGTTTCAGGGTTTGAAGTGTCGAAAGACTTGACTCTCTTACATTTTGAACTCCCAATTTTCGAAGTCCTGATACGGCTAGGACCGTCGGATCAAGGGGGGGGAGACTCGCAGCTGTCGATCTCCTCGAAGGTAAGATTTTCGGGTGTCGGGGTTTGCAAAGTCGAAAGACTCGACTCGCTTATATCGCCGAGTCGCAAAATGCGAAAAGGCGCCTAGTTGTTTGGCCTATGGTCATAATCAATGACCCCGTGGAGGTGGGAAAAAGGGAAGAGCTAGCCTGCGCTAAGCCCCGTAGGACTTCGGGGATCCTGTCCCTCGAGAAAAGGCGAAAAAAAATTATTGTGCCGCAGCGGGTGTGTGACACTCTTCCTCTCCCAACCATCTTCTTGCTCTGATACTAGATGATGCAGCCAATAAACTTTAATTCATTCATGATATCTACAAACCATGCAAACACACAAGAATGGAAAATAATTATCTTTTATTCCTTCTCCATCTTAATTATTACAATGGAAGTTCAACCCCTTATAACTATTATCTGAGATTTTCAAAAACAACTAATTTTAGAACATTCTTGCATGACTCTAAAACTGACCAATAACTAAAATCTAACTAGAGAGACACTACTTTTCAACTCACTTTTCTGACTAGGTGCTTAAACTAAGATATAATTGATAATTACTAATTTAAAAATCCCCATAAAACACTAAAACCCCAATTTGAGGCCTTATATGAAGGAATTTGGCCCCATAAAAGTGTCAAAGCGATGTTCGATTTGAAGGATTAGATTGACACAACAGTGGACTCTTCGAGACACAAGTCCCTATAAAATTTCAGCGCAAACGGATAACCGAGTCAAAAGTTATGACCCTCAAAAATCCCTGCATCATAGGTCTTTCATCACAAGTCAAGAAAACACTTGTTGATGTATGTAGCATCGGAGAGGTACTTCCATGTTGATTTGTATCTAACACGTGGAAGTTGTCCTTAATACCTCTCAGGACTTAGGAGATTCACTTTATAAAGTGATTATTAAAGTGAATGTACTTTTGTAATTAATATGAGTTTAATTTAATTAAATGTCTAAGTATTTGACATTAGTGAATTAAATTAAATCCTAGCCATTAGATCTAAAGTGAAGGTGAGTGTTGCGTTCTTTTTGTCACAAGAGTGAGCAAAAAGGAGTCTCTTAACTATCTAGTTAGGTTATCTAGAAAGGACAACAAAGAGTTAGTTGGTTAATGGATCAACTAACATAAAGAAACAAGAGATAACCAACAAGGAAATGAATCTAAACTAAGAAAATAATAACTTGAAATGAATGCACAAAGAAAACACAAGAGAGATATACCAAGTAAACTGATCTTCGAATTGATACTCCTTGGAGAAATATGGGAACTTATGAGTCCCCTCTTCCTCCTTAGGAAGGCTCTTGAGTCCCCAAGTACAAAGACTTCTTTCTACTATCAATGCCTAACAAAGGAAAATGGTGAAGAAAGAGTGATGAACTACTCAAAAGGAGAGATCTATAACACTTGCTATGAATGCTCAAAGATTTCCAAGAGGAAGGTTGCTTCCCAAAGCTAAAAATGAGCAACATAACAATACTCAATGTCTTCTTCTTTTTTTCATACAATGACCCTTTATTTATAGGAGGATGGCAAGCTTTTTCTCAACTGGTTCTAAGTGTGAATGGGAAGCCCTTGGAGGTACTTCCTATCCCTTTCAGTGATCCCAAGGCAAATATTGAGGGCGATTTTGGGTATGGGGGAGGTTCCCTTCATCCTAAAAATGGTTGAGGCCCAACAAAATTCATTAATGCTTCATTTCAGCGTTTGCGTGGGTCTTTCGACTATCAGTCATGCACTCTAAGCACTGTGAACGTTGTACACTATGTTAGCCCACGTGGATGTGCGCACTCAGCTTTGACTGAATGTGTGTGGATTTCCAGAATCACCTTTGTATAGTTTTTTTATTTTCTTTCCAAAATGAATGTAATTCTTCCATGAATATTGGTAGTATGTTGTGTTTGTGTTACCTGTTTCTTCATCCATTGTCCATAGTTGTAGTGAGCCATTTTCTGGTGATAACAAATTCCTCCTGATGTGTGACGTTAGGAGCATACGTATAGCCGAAATACATCATAGTTTCTTTGGATGGTGATATTGAGTGGACATTGAGAAAACTTGCATGTGAGGAGCATCAAGAGTTATTCGTTAGAGGGAGAGGGGACGTCAGATCAATACATAGTAGGGTATAAAAAATGACAATAAAAATGTTTGTATAAACGAATCGGGCATGCCCCATGCTCGTATCATGAGATCATCGAAAGGTAAGAGTAACTAAACGTGTTGACGAAGTAGATATCTGCAGCTCCCTCGGGGGTGAAAAAAGACAACTGGTGACAATTCCCATGACTGAGGTGGATCCGAACTGAGTTGTGAGGGACTCATAGGCATTGATGGCCTAATCAAACTTAGAGGTATTCCACTGCTATTGAAAACTGCAATGGTCGCCAAGTAAGATCCACTGCAACATGAGATTGTGCTGGAGTCAAATGTCACGGGGATCAATGACATCAAAGAGAAATGAGGACTCTCTATGTGTCTTTTGAGGCCACTCATTATCAATGAAATGAGGGCCAAGATACTGTCAGTTTTCTGGAAATTTGTTGAGGTTGACATGAAAAGTAACACGACAATTAGAAGTGAATGGCTTCTAGATGCCTGGTGTGATCAACATGGTGGAAAAAACTGTAATGGTACCAGGAAAGGGGGTGATAATCATGAATGACGTCTGGAATATACAGGATTCCAGAACTGCCCTTGGTTGGGGGATGTTGATGGATGGTAGCAACTGTAATGTACTATCTGGTGTCAGGGGGACGACCAAACATGGGAAAATTGTGTTGAAGGGGTGAAATTGCAAGGGGATGTAGCGTAAGGAAAAATATGGAGAGATAGGGGACACAAAGGTCTAATGGTGGTCAACATTTTGGATCACATACAAATGGATTGCAGAGGGTGGGAGAGTAATGAAATGTCCCAACCAAGGGTAAAAATGGTTGCGATGTGCCAAGGAAAAAGTTGCCATCCGGTGCGATGGTCAAAATCTATTGTACTCGTTGAAATGTAAAACATGATTTTTACAATTACCAAATGAATAAATAATGGGGTTGAAAGTATAGGTACAGAAACGGGTGCCTCGGTGGAATATGGCTTGGCCAATATAAGGTGCAAGTAAAGAAGGGTGAAGGGTGGGGGCCCCATTGGTTAGTTTCTGTACTAGTTAGATGAATGGAGGGTGATGTTATAGATGATCAAGTGATGGTGGATGGTATGGAAGGTTGATGAGAATGCGAAGGTGCATTAAATGTAATCGAGAATTAGAAGGTGGGATTCCATTAGGAGGTGGTTAGCATGATGAGGAGGAAGAAATATGAGGTTCAGACTTGCTCTGGGATGTAATACTACCAGGACTCCCAATCCTAATGGTTAGAACATCATGAGTGTTAGTATGCCAAGGGGTATATTAATGGAGGAAAACTCATGGGGGGGGAGAGCTACCAGATGGCGGTACTAGAAGGAAAATGTAGGTGATGGTACTGCAGAGCCAAGTGGGGGAAACCTGAGGATGATTGTCCGAAGGAATGTTTGGGAAATGCAACTGTGAACAGAGGGTTGAATGGTATGCTAGTTAGAAATATATACATGGAGGAGGAAAGAGATGTAATAACTGTCGACGTGACAAGGGGTCATGGGTGAAGACCTACACATTCAAACCAAATACCTGACATGAAACATATCTACTAAAAATAAAACATGTGTACAATAGTTGCATGATGAGGAAACGTGGACAGGGGGTGCATAACTATTCCTGGGGTGGTCGAAGGGGGTCCCCAGGGCTCCATATTGGAAACAAAATTTGAGAGTGTCGTTGTGAAGGTGAGGGAATCTGGATCCCATGGGTGCA
The DNA here is from genome assembly GCA_010110895.2 of Picea sitchensis. Taxonomy (NCBI): domain Eukaryota; kingdom Viridiplantae; phylum Streptophyta; class Pinopsida; order Pinales; family Pinaceae; genus Picea; species Picea sitchensis. The sequence goes on along the minus strand of SNQJ01S0070253.1, from coordinate 46,178 downwards.
AGTGGTGAAAAAAATAGAGCTCAAATGCTCTTGAATGGACAAAGGGAAGTTGGGCCAAAGGGCATATATAAGGGCATGGGGCCCACATAGCCACCTCATTTGTACTTGTTGTTGTGGAGGTCAGAGAGTTGTTGTGTGGATTACTCTGAGCGGTGAGAGAGCAGATGCAGCCGGATTCGAGTAGTGAGAGACGTAGGTAAGTCGTCAAAACCTCCTACACAATGTAGGTGTGTTTTTGGGAGGGTAGGGAGATGTACGGATGGTCGTATGACCAATTGTTGGCTAGGGTAGGAGATCTACATGTGTGATCAAATTATCCACACACACATGTGCGTGGGTTTAACGATTGAGGTCGTGTGAAGAGCGCAACTATATTATCGACATTCGCGCAGATGTGCACAGGGTTTGGGTTTTCAACTGTGCAGAGGGGGGGAGAATATGTGCACGACTATTTGAGGAACAGTTGCATGCATGTGTGTGACTGATTAGTCGCGCACATGAATGTTTTGAGAAACAAGTGCACACATGATATGAGAGGTCTGTGTGACTGTGTATTAAACAGTCGCGCGGATGAGCGTGACTATTCATGGAACAGTCGTGCGAATGTGCACGACTATTAGAAAAACAGCTACGCGGGTGGGCGTGTATGTTTTTTTGGAGTATTTCATGATGAGGAACTGAAAGAGTACCTTGTAATGTGGATGCAGGTGACCAATCCAATAGATAAGATGGCAGTCTAGTGGAGGGAGAGAGATTAGGAGTCTCTCAGATGAGAGGTGGGCACTGATGCTTAGATCAGATGACACTTGGCGTAGGCAGGATTACTACACTTCTTTGATTGCACATTGATCTATACCCATAAGCCCCTCTTGGACTTCATTGTACAGATTTGGTAGCTCGATCATCAGTTTTTCATGGTGCGGGGGCGAGATCTTGGAAGGACGTCATTAAGCATTGGAAAGTGGCCCCAACGTACGAACAGTCGTGTGCATGTGCGTGACTGATCAGTCACGCACATGCATGCAATTGTTTTGAGAAACAGGTGTGCACAGGATATGAGAGGTTTGCACGACTGTGTATGAAACAATCACGCAGATCAACGCGATTGTTCATGGAACAGTCGCACAGACGTGCGCGACTGTTTAAAAAACAGCTGCGCGGGTGGGTTTGTTTGTTTTTTTGGAGTATTTCATGATGAGGAACTGACAGAGTACCTTGTATTGTTGATGCACGTGACCAGTCTGAGAGATAGGATGCCAGTCCAGTGGAGGGAGAGAGATTGGGAGTCTCTCAGGCAAGAGGTGGGCACTAATGCTCGGATCATACGACACTTGACGCGGGCAAGATTACTGCACTTCTTTGATTGCACGTTGATCTGTACCTAGGAACCCCTCTTGGACTTCATCGTATGGATGTGGCAGCCCGATCGTTAGTGTTTCATGGTGCGGGGGCGAGATCTTGGAAGGCGCATGTCATTGCATGTTGGAAAGTGGCCCCGACGTACAAGCAGTCGCATGCATGTGCGTGACTGATCAATCACACACATGTGCATGAGTGTTTTGGGAAATGGGCGTGCACAAGATATGAGAAGTTCGCATGAATGTGTATGAAACAGTGGCGCAGATGAGTGCGATTGTTCATGGAATAGTCGCTCGGATGTGTGCGACTGTTAAAAAAAGAGTTGCACGAGTGGGTTTGTATGTTTTTTTGGAGTATTTCATGATGAGGAACTGACAAAGTACCTTGTATTGTGGATGCAGGTGACCAGTCCGAGAGATAGGATTCCAATCCAGTGGAGGGAGAGAGATTGGGAGTCTCTCAGGCGAGAGGTGAGCACTAATGCTCAAATCAGACGACACTTGGCACAGGCGGGATTACTGGACTTCTTTGATTGCATGTTGATCTCTACCGAGGAGGCCCTCTTGGACTTCATCGTACGGATGTGGAAATTTGATCGTCAATGTTTCATGGTGTTGGGGTGAGATCCTGGAAAGCGTACGTCATTGCACGTTGGAAAGTGGCCCCGATGTTTTTAAGGTCGAAGGGCATAACGCGATAGGAAAAGGTGCCCCATGGGGTTGTAAAGGAGGTTTTGTAATGATCTACCTGCCAGATGTGGATATGATTGTAGCCAGAAAATTTGTCCATGAGGGAGACGACTTTGTGACCGGCACAGGCATCGATGACTTGATCGATAAAGGGAGTAGGGAAGTTGTCTTTGGGACAAGCTTGGTTGAGGTCACGGAATTCCGTGCAAACACGAATGGTGCCTTGTTTTTTATTGACCAAAACGGGGTTGAAAACCTAGGATGTGTATGCAATGGGGTATATGAATCCAACCGTACGGAGTTTTTCGATCTCAGCTTTGATCACCATGGCTTTCGATGGGTGAAGGGGGTGTTGCTTTTGGTGGACATGGGCAATGTCAGACAAAGTATCAATGCGATGTTCAACAATGTTGGGTCTAACCCTGGCATTTCAGTGTATGACCAGGCAAACACATCTCGATATTCCTGGAATAAAGCTTTGTACACTATGATTTCCTCTAGGGAGCATGTTGTCCACATGGTGATCTCTTCCATGACATTGGGTTTGACCAAAATGTCGATTTTGACGGGAGGTGATATATTGGCCATGCTACCTTCTTTAAACACATTTGGGGCGGGAATTAGATTTTTGAACCAGTCTATATGGCTAGAAGGGATGAAATATTTTTCTTCGACGGTATAGACAGGGGCATCTGCTGGCGGGTGGAAGGCGTTATGTGCCAGAAAAAGGGATTGATGATGAAAATCATCCCAGGGGTAGTCGGGTGCTCATAGGACTTCTAAAATGTCTTCATAGGATTGAAAGGTGATGGAGTACAAGGAGTTTGCAACTGTTGTGAGTGGGGTGTTGATATTTTTGGGTACAGTTGGTAAAGTTTGGATGTCATTATTGGTTCGTGAGGTAGATGGACCTATGGGAAGTGATGAGGATTTTTCAGTAGACGTCATGAACCAAATCTCCATATATGAACTAGATGTATTGTGGTGTGGAGGGAGGGAATCTCATAAACCAATGTTACAAGGGAGTTGGGGGGTTTGGGGGGAAGTCCTCGTGTTGTGATGGTATGGCCAGAGGGGTTAATGGACGAGAAGTGGTCATGTTCTGAGTGTTTGGACAGTGATCGTTTATGGTCATGTGCACCGAAGATGGTACATTTGGTACAATGGATGGGAGGGATTCTCTCCAGCGTGTGCATCCCTCGATTATGAGTGGACAATAGTATGTGTAATGGTCCATTTGATAGCATAGCGCGTAAGGGCATCGCATGTGCTCGTTCATTGACGTAGAGATATATAAAATGTCAGTAACGGGTTGTACTAATGAGATGGTTTGGGATGACTTAGGTAATGTGGTTTGGCATACTACTGCTAAGGTGTCCCAAAACTGAGGGAGAGTTGGGCAGTGGTGTGTATAATGGCTATATTGAGAACAAATGGTGCAAGCATGCCTGGTTCTCAAACTAGGAGGTTTGGAGGCAGAAGGTTTCGGTGAGGCTGGTAGTGCTACTAGCATGGGTAGCAGTGGTGTACTTATGGGTTTTGGAATGAGATTTCGTAACTCGGGTAAAGAGGGGTAGATATTGGTAGGGTGTCCAACGATGTTGCACAAGGCATATGGAGGTGGTATGAGGGGTGGGGAAGGGAGGGAGGGTTCCTTCTTTTTACGTGTGCCTCATTGGTTGGTGGTAGTGCCCCCTGTTCCAGAGGTGGTTTGTCCCGTAGTGGTAATGTTACCACCAACTTTGGGACCAGTTGGGCAAGTGATTGGGTGAGCCCCTAATTGTAGAAATGGGGCCACAGGTTGTGGTGGAAGGTATAAACCTGGTACCATAGCAGGTGGTTCAAGGTGCCATATAGAGATGGCAATGACCATGCTAGGTAAAGTGAGGGTAGCAACAACTTGATATGTTGTTACTCCAAGGGGGAGGGTAAAATAAGGGAATTTGGGTGATTCCCTAGGGAACCTTCTTCCAAACGAGGATTTGACCTGTGGGTGGTGAGTTATTTGATGTTCCTTCCTGAGGAGTCTGTATTGGGAGTTCATCAGGAAGTGTCAAGATGGGGGGGTAGTGGAGTCGGATGAGCTCTCACAGGTTGGGAGGGTACGTATCTCGATCCCATCAGCCATGATGGTGCACACAATGATCGTAATGGGGGGGAACCTTGGTATGTACCCATCAAAGATGGATTCTGAAATAAGCATGGTCCAACATCTATCATGGGGATTAAGTCGGTGCTAGAGCGGATCAGTGGCATGATGTTATCAATGTGTCCTGATTGGTTGGGTTCATGGTGGATCAACTGATTGATGGTGACAATTTTCTCGTTGTGGGGGAAGACATGGTACAAAAGACCAAGGAAGCTACCACCTGCATAGTGTACATGTAGCTTCATTCGAAGAGGATATTATAATCCAATTGGGCGTTAATGAATTCAATGTCGATGAGAATCATTTGCGCCCCTAACTCGACCGAGATGTTTTGATGCAGGCCTTATGGTTGGGATGGGCAACCCTCATAAGCTCGAAGCGTGATGGTGGATGGGATCAACTCAGGTGAACCAAGTTGTTTCCAAACTGATTTGGACATGATGCATGTGGATGCTCTTTTGTCTATGATGCAACGATGGACCGTGATATTCCAGATTTTGACCGGAATCTAGAATGCGACTAATGATGGAAGTCGCGAGTCTGCCATGTCTAAGTCAAATGTGATTAAATGGGTGTCAGTTGGATTGACTGCCTCCAATTGTGAAAGTAATGCCTTTTGTTGGGAAGGGCATGTTTGAAGTACTTCCATAACTGACATGGCAACAAGTGATTGAGTGAGGTTATCAATAAGACTGTAGTTGTGGGCGGCCCTAGTATGAGGTTTGTGTATTTTTCTATACAAAGGTGCGTGAGGCATGTGGGTGATGGCTTCAGTGTTAGAACAATGGATCATCAATGGTTATTAGTTGGTGGTTGGGAAGCATCCATAGTGGTGAGTAATGAATCAAGGGACGTATCGTATTGGCAACTATGAGTCTATAAGAGGATTTCCTCTTCTGAAGTGAGGAGGATACTGCGGTTGGTGGTGTTCCCTAGATGGGGCTGCTCAAGTGGAGGTAACTGCCCTTGTGGTTGTGGGCACTGAACCCCTTCTGGTTGAGTATTAATGACTCCTTGATGTGGGATAGGGTTTTGTAACATTGTCGGTGGTGGTGACGGTATATACCTTGAGGTGGACCCTGAGGATTGGGAGCCCGCTAGGGATTCATGGCACCCTTCATCCATTTGAAATCGACGATTTGGGGGCAATGGTAAGTGTAATGGCCATAATCGCCACATAGTGCACAAGGGTAATTGGTTCGAAGGTTGTTATTTCTCCCTTTTTCGAGGTTGAGCATTATGATTACCCCCTTGGGGGTTCAGGTTGGGTTGGCATTGGTTGCCTCCAACTGGGGGATTTTGTTGGGGGAGGTTCCCTCCTTGTCCCTGGTTCCTGTTCTTTCCTTTATTTTGGTTATTGTTGGGTTGGTGAGGTGGATTGGTTGTATTCAACTGTTCAAAAGTTTAAACTTGTTGAAGAGGGGAAGGTTGGATGAAATTGAACCATGCCTAGTGTTGTCCATGTGGGGGTGTGACAGATTGTGTTGGATCGGAGAAGGGATAATAGGGGTTACCCTGTGGGGGCCATATGGGTTGTAAGAAGTGGAGGTTTCTCCGTTATTAGTTGGTTGATAGGATGTTGTTGGTTGAGGGACTGGTTGCGGGATAGGAACTGGTTAGGGAAGGGACGTGGGTAATTGGGTACCCATGGGGGGAAGTGGAGGTGCCATGAATGGTGGTGGCGGGAGTGGGGGAAGGTAATATGACACTCCCCCACATGGTTGGAAGTATGGGTTGGTCCCATATGTGGGTATTGACTATGTGTGTGGTTGAGTATGAGCCATGGAGCCAATCAACCCATCAACAACATGTGATGTTCATGGTTTGTCTTGANGGGGAAGGTAATATGACACTCCCCCACATGGTTGGAAGTATGGGTTGGTCCCATATGTGGGTATTGACTATGTGTGTGGTTGAGTATGAGCCATGGAGCCAATCAACCCATCAACAACATGTGATGTTCATGGTTTGTCTTGACCAAAGGGCAAAGGATGAGGAGCATCTGGAAGGAGTTGGTGGATATGATGTTGTTGGTTGAGGGACCGACTGCGAGATAGGAACTAGTTGGGGAAGGGACATGGGTAATTGGGTACCCATGGGAGGAAGAGTAGGTGCCATGAAGGGTGGTGGAGGGGGTGGGGGAGGGTAATATGACACTCCCCCATATGGTTGGAAGTATGGCTTGGTCCCATATGTGGGTACTGACTATGTGTGTGGTTGAGTATGAGCCATGGAGCCAATCAACCCATCAACAACATGTGATGTTCATGGTTTGTCTTGAACAAAGGGAAAAGGATGAGGAGCATCTGGAAGGACAATGTATAAGTACCTGGATTGGGAGTACATGAGGTCCAACTGTTGAGCCTTATTTATGGCTTCATATTTCGTTTGGGGGAGGGTCGTGGCAACATCTTTAACAAGGGTGGTAACGAGCGATCGGAGGAACCAATCTAGCCTTTGTTGTGGGGTGGTGTTTGCTTTACAAAGGTTGTGACGTCTATGCCACTCGTGAATATGGTCTGAAATGTGAGTATCAATATTATGCTTGCATTCTGACAGTATTTCAAACCCAATATTGTGACAAATGGGAAGTTGAAAAAATGATATGAATGCTTTGGCTAGTGACTCAAATGTGGAGTGGGCTCCAAAATTTCCGTCCACGTACCATTTGGTTGTTGTGTTAGTGAGGGTTCTCTAAAACAACCGTAGACAAATTGAATCTTCCATTATACTATTGGAAGAACACCACAAATGAAAGGACATGATATGGTTGGCAGGGTCCTCCCCAGTTTTCCCTTCAAACTTAGGGATGTCAAAGGGTAATTTTGTGGACATATTCGTCCAAGCGGGGTCGTGAAAGATGGGATCATTCATTAGTTTGGTCAGATCGTGGATATTGAGTGAAGCCAAAAAGGGCATGATAGGAGTGGGTCCTTCCATGTTATGGGAGGAAGTGGTTCCACAGGAGATTGTGCTTTGTGGCAAAGTTTGGGCTCCATCGTGTAGTGGAGGGTTTGTTTGGGATTTTCTTGGGGTATTGGTTCTAAGCAAAGTGGCTCCTAGTAACCCTGAGCCTAGTACCATGGCATTAACTGGTGTGTGTAATGGTATTGTTGATGTCTCAGTGAATCTTGGAACACCGCCCAAAACTGGGTGGAAATCTCTCAAGCATCTAGAACAGCGGGGATATTTTGTTTCCCCTATGATTCTAGCTTAGAAGTGAATGGGTGTAAATGGTGATGAGGGATGGTAGGACAAGGTGATTTCAAATTACTTTAAACAATGTATTCATAAAATTGCATGTACTCCAAATGATGAAAAAACATACCTTAAGACAATGTAAAAAGTGGTTTGAGATTATGTAACTCCTCGTGGGGGATTAAAAATCAAATGCACATGTCCTATTCGGCGTAACGTACTTCCTCTCAAAAGAACTGGACCTCCATAAAATCTCTCGACAGTGGGGCTAGAACCCACTTGAGGAGAAACTAGTGAAGGGATGAACAATCAGTTATAATGAGGCGTGAAGGGGGCATATCCCATAAGTACTGGCGATATTTCCCAACAATCGTTCAAAACCTGATTGAGGTGCGATTGCAGCCCACAACCACCACCTTAGGTAGATAAATCCTAAATTTTGGCTACTCAGCTACCTCTATCAAGCACGACATTTAGATTTTCGGCCTCAAAAATCGGTCACAGGCTGGATGCTTTCCAAGTGTTGGGTGACCCAAGGAGGCATGCACAAAACAACTAGACCTTGATCTTCAACCCTTCACGAGCGTCTCCCTGCCTTATGGTATATGAATGCTTGAGTGGGACAATTTTGACACCCTAATTCACAACTTTCTAAGTTTCAAAATGAAGAATGATGATGGGGAGTTATTTGGATCCCTATCCCCAAAATCGCAACTTAGACTACCAAATTCTTTTGTGTTCCTCCTATGGAATTTAGAAAGTGGGTTGATTATGGTTGTTTTTAGAATGTGAAAGAGAGTTGTGAAGTTGGGGTCATGGACCAACTTCGTTTTTATGGAGGTGTGCACAAAGACCCTTTTCTAAACAAACAAAGCCCACAAGAGTTTCAAGTATCTAGCAAAAAGATTTTTGAATAAGTGAGAGTGTGTGCAAGGAGTGGTGGTGGTGAAACATTTTTTTAATAAGTTAAATTCAAGATTTTAGCATGGTGGACATTATGTGGTCCTGTACTTTTCTTGTTTAGATAACTTACTAGATTTTTTCAAAATGACCCTTGCAAACGAAAGGAAATCCTAAGGTATCATGGTGGATATGATAACCCTTACTTGGACCCTTTATCTTCCAAAGGTGTTTTGTAATCTAGAAAACTTGAAACCAGTCCTATATTGTGAGCATATGGGCATGTGTGGGCCCTTGTAACTTCTTTAAACTCCCTAGATGACTTACTCTAAGAATTTGAATACTATCCTAGAATTGCATGCATGTGGGCATATGGGCCCTTACAACTCTTTTAATTCTCAATTAAGTAAGTTGAGAGGATTGGCCTCTTTTTTGAAAATGATTTGATTTTTCCAAGGGAGATGGAGACTTATCTAAGCAACCTCTTTTTCTAATTTCCAAGATCACACTAAGGTGCGAGGAAAGAGCATACTCCAAGATTGATTTAGATGGCCTTCTAGTCCCAATTTAATGTGATGACTTTTGTAAAAATGAAAGCTTTTTGAAACTCAAATGCAAAACTCCTTAAGTTATCCACGTGGAAATCAAGAAAATTAAAAATATTATGGTTTCTTTTAGTCTCCCTAATTACCTATGTGTGATGTGAGTTTAATGGATACAAGAATGAGATCTCAACCTGCTTATACTCGCTTTTACAAAGTGCTAAACTCAAATCTAAACTACTGAGTAGCAGCTGGCAACTCAAGCCTTACAATTTTGCAAAAAATAAGACAAGTGTGTGGCAGAACCAAAAACAATTGTGCATACCACGCGATTGGAGAGTTCTGACAGAGCGTAGATGTGCACGGATTGCGTGTTTGTTCGTCCCAAACCCGCGCGCACATAGGAAAGTTGTCGGGACACAATTTTGAAAAAAAAAATCTCTCTCTCTCTCTATGGGGTGAAATCCTGCTCTCAAATGGTGAGTTTAGGCCGGTTTTGACCTCTGCACATAAAAACAAGTAAGAAAGAACACTCTAACAACATAATTAGGGAGAATTTTGATTCAAATCCCCGATATGGTCACCAATCCATTGGGTTATTTTTGTCACAAGAGTGAGCAAAGAGGAGTCCTTTAACTATCTAGTTAGGCTATCCAGAAAGTACAACAGGGAGTTAGTTGGTTAATGGATCAACTAACATAAAGAAACAAGAGATAAAAAACAAGGAAATAAATATAAACTAAGGAAATAATAACTTGAAATGAATGCACAAAGAAAATACAAGAGAGATATACCAAGTAAATTGATCTTTGAATTGATACTCCTTGGAGAAATATGGGAACTTATGACTCCCCTCTTCCTCCTTGGGAAGGCTCTTGAGTCCCCAAGTACAAAGTCTTATTTCTACTATCAATGACTAACAAAGGAAAATGGTGAAGAAAGAGTGATGAACTACTCAAGAGGAGAGAGCTCTAACACTTGCTATGAATGCTCAAAGCTTTCCAAGAGGAAGGTGGCTTCCCAAAGCTAAAAATGAGCAGCATAACAATACTCAATTGCTTCTTCTTTTTTGCATACAATGACCCTTTATTTATAGGAGGATGGAAAGCTTTTTCTTAACTGGTTCTAAGTGTGAATGGGAAGCCCTTGGAGGTACTTTCCATCCCTTTCAATGATCCCAAGGCAAAATTTGAGGGGGATTTTGGGTAAGGGGGAGGTTCCCTTCATCCCAAAAATGGTTGAGGCCCAACCAAATTCATTAATACATCATTTCAGCGTCCATGTGGGTCTTTCGATTGTCAGTCGCGCACTCTGCACACTGTGTTAGCCCGTGCGGATGTGCGCACTCGGCTTTGACTGAATGTGTGCAGATTTCTAGAACCACTTTTGTATAGTTTTTTTTTTTTTTTTTCTTGCCAAACTGAATGTAATTCTTCCATGAATATTGGTAGTATGTTGTGTTTGTGTTACTTGTTTCTTTATCCATTGTTCGTAGTTGTAGTGAGCCATTTTCCAGTGATAACAATGAGATTTAATCTCATCCCTTGATCACTTTGGAGATCTAGGGTTTTGGATTTAGGGTAAACTCAACATTATAAAAGGCAGTATATGTGAGGGGGTAGACACACACAAAATGAGTGGGTGTGGTTGCATTGAGTGGGTGGAGAAGGACTTCCATCCAAGTGTGTCGGGGTAGGGGCCGAGGAAAGAAGCAAAGGGGCAACAAAGGTGTAGTAGCCAAGTGTGATAGGCTAGTCTATTTTGCTATTTGTATTTTCCTCATGTGGGCCATTATCCTAGGACAAGAGCGTAGGATTTTATCTAATAAAATCAACAAGGTACTGGTTTTCACTTAGGGGTTTTTCCAGGGTATTTTACCGAAAAATTATGTGTGTATTGTGTATGGTTTCCTTATTATGCTTCTGCTGTAATGTTTAGTTAACAACTCAACTGTGATTTTATTCATAATTAAATGTTGAATGTTAGTTTAAGGAGAATTTAACAACACCAACAACATTTACGAAAGGATATTATTACTAAAAAAAATATAAGTACACTTATCACAGCTTTTCACTTGTCAACTCCCCATAATTCCACTCCTTTCTATAAGGAGATCAAATTCAAACCCAATACCATGTGACTCAAGAATGAAAAGACAACACACAAATTAAATGAGCAAAAAATTCAAAAAATAGTTTGTTATTACAACAAGAGAAAAAAAAAAACATCATACAAACTACAAGACTACATGACTCTTGTCCTATGAGTTCAAACACACAAAAAAACACTAATACTAATAGACGACACACTCACACAACTAAATGTATCTATCAATGAATGTTGGATTATATTTCCAACAATCTCAACACCTAAAATTCACGATTCCATCAAAAGAAAATTGAAATCAATGGATTCTAGTGAAAAATATTTGATAATGCCTCTTATGAAGAAACGCCAATTAATTTTATTCAGAATTAATTGTCGAATGTTAAGTTATAGAGAATTTAACAACACCAACAACATTTATGAAAATATATTAATACTAAAAAAAAATATAAGTACACTTATCACAATTTTTCATTTGTAAACTCTCCATAATTCCACTCCTTTCCATACTTTCCATAAGGAGATAAGATTCAAACCCAATACCATGTGACTCAATAATGAAAAGTGAGATTCAAACCCAATACCATGTGACTCAATAATGAAAAGTGAACACACAAATTAAATGAGCAAAAAAGTTTAAAAAATAATTTGTTATTACAACACGCGAGAGAAAAAAAAAAAAACATCATACAAACTACAAGACTACGTGACTCTTGCCCTATGAGTTCTAACACAGACACAAAAAAAAATTAATACTAATAGACAACACACTCACACAACTTAAGGTATGTATCAATGGATGTTGGGTTATATTTTCAACAATCTCAACACCTAAAATTCACGATTCCATCAAAAGAACATACAATTAGCAAGACATGAAATAAGGTAAATTCCAGTAGCAATTAGCAAATAATGTTTAAAAATTCATGAGAATATTATTATATTATTTAAATAACATAAAATTCATATTTTTATAAAAGACATAAAACAAGTTAGTAGTTAGTAAGTAGCCAAGTTAGTAGTTAGTAAGTAGCAGTTAGTAAATGTACCTTAAAAATTAGTATTATTATCTTATTTAAATAACCTAAAATTCAATAAGATTTTCTATTTAATGTAATTTAAAGGTTATAAAGAAAAAATATTAAACATTTTTTCCTTACATTTTGATTAATTAAATATATCAAATATTTAATAACTTATTTAATAATTTTGATTAATTAAATATATCAAATATTTAATAACTTATTTAATAATTATTGGACAATTTTTTTTATAATAAATTAAAAAACATTTCTTATATTTTTAGTTAATTGAATATATATTTTAAATTTTATAACTATTTATAATAATACAAAGAATAGTTTCCGAGGTGTAGGACAGTCGGTGATGGAGTGTGTTGTTAAGCCACT
>SNQJ01S0070253.1:12647-33776 GCA_010110895.2 Picea sitchensis | reverse complement strand
GAGTGTGTTGTTAAGCCACTCCGTGATGTTAAAGTCACCGGTTCGAAACCTGCGGGGACAAAAAATCCAACCATGTTAAGGGTTGGTGTGGCTCAGGCCGGGTGCGTTCCGCACAAATTAACAAAAAAAAATAAAAAAAATACAAAGAATAAATTATTAAAGTTTTTAATTAAAAAACTTATTTTCAAATTTAACATTTCTGAAATCCATGGTGATGGAAAATAAAATTAGTGATATTAATATGATGTCGATTTTCAAATTTATTTCATGGTTGTGAAGAAGTGAAAAATGATAAATTATATTGTTTTCATTTTAATTATGAGAAAAAAATTAAGTTATTTAAAATAATTAAAAAATTAAGCTGTTTAAAAAATGAAAGAGAGAAATTTAATGTTATTAAGATAAAGTTTATAAACTAATGAAAATTAATTTACAAATTTGTTCTTAAAATAAAAATAAAAACTTGCAATATATGAGGGTGAGAACATAATATGTTTTCTTTAATAATACGTCGCACCCTCACTCTCACCCTCATATAGGGAAGCCTATTATGTTTTCTCTAATAATACCTCATACCCCCACTCTCGTATAATATGTTTTCTCTAATAATACCCTCTACCCCCACCCCCATATAGGGGAACCCCCACCCTCATATGTTTTCTCTAATAATAGCCCCACCGCCACCCCCACCCTCACCCTCGTATAGGGGTGGAGGGTATTATTAGAGAAAACATAATATGTTTTCTCTAATAATAACCCCTACCCGCTCCCCCACCCTATGTTTTCTCTAATAATACTCCCCACCCCCACCTTCACCCTCATATATTATTAGAGAAAACTTAATATGTTTTCTCTAATAATACTCCACACCCTCACCCTCATATATATGATGGTGGGGGTGGGGGGTATTATTAGAGAAAACATAATACAAAACGCTTTCAAAGGTCCTTAGACAAAAATTTCGAACATAAGATGTTTAGAATATGAGTTAAATAATATGATGGGATTAAGATATTGGTGTTTCAATTTATAAAAATGGTTTGGGTGTATAAATCAATTATTTATTTTAAATTAATATACATTTTATTAAATAATTTGGTCATATTTATTGTAGTTAATTTTTTTTATTAATTTTGGGCGCCATGTATGGGTGGGAGTTTCCATGAGCGAAAGATATCCAAAATAATGGTTTTTGGAGACTCCATGATGGTAGTCTGAGCAATACACAAGAGGAGCAAGTCATATAACAATGTCTTTAAGGACATAATCTTTCGCATATTGTCTCTCGTTGATGGATTTCAAGTCTTCATATTTTTCCACATAAAAAGATAACTTAACCCCTTAGTTGATCAATGGGAAAGATTTAACACTAGTTTGGAATGTGGAGTTATTAATATAAATGGGGTTAGGGGGGCCTTGGCTATCCCATAGTTGAGCCCCTCCTCCTTAGTGTGGACATTTGTAGATGGTGCGTCATATCGGTCCTTGTGCACTCCCTCTCACACACTTGTGGTTTTATTTCACTTGTGCGGACATTCAATTTGATATGTGCCTCCTCGAGTTTTTATGCAGTTTGAGAACTATGGTCATGGATTGTTTTTCACCGATGTTTAGGAGGGTTTCTACCCCTGGTCGAGTGTTCGGTTCTAGGTCTCTATTCTGGTTGGTTGGTGGTCACAAGTGGGGGTCAATGTTGTTATGGTCACTGGCTTTCAAGGTACTGGCTCAGTCTTCAAAGGAAAGGGCTTGCTTTTCACTGGATACGTGTGTTGATTTTTACAAGTTTATTCTTGTTTTTCAATACTTTGTATTTGGTTTAGATAGTGCTTGTTATCCCTCTCAATCTTTTTATTCTCATAATTTTAAAATTCTTGAATTTGTTATTTGCGGAATTGGGATTGGAATCTCTGGGGGAAGGAGGTTTTTCTGGTTTCAATGGGTAACAATGGAACCATCCTAGAGCAATTTTAAGAAGGTTCTCACGCGACTTGAGGAAATTTCTCAGGCGAATTGTTCTATGCTCCAACAACTCTCAGAAAAATGGGGAAATTTGAAATTGCCATGAACTCCTTAACACAACGGATGGATGCGATGGAGTTCGAATTCCAACAATTAAGGGCATTGGCCTATCCTCAACACTCGACCTCTATGTCAATTAATTATGATACATTCTCTCCTCATAAAAATAATATTGTCAATAACACTAAAGATCGATGCACGACACCTAAAGATATTGCGAAAAAACCTCTACAATAAGGAATTGCCTTGAAAATCCAAAATTTTACTTCCTCTTATCAATAAATGTTTTTTAAAATTCAATTATTACTTGGCCAATATATCAAAATTATAATTAACATAGACCACCAAAAATTCAATATGGAGAGGAGAAAGCTTCAAATTTTACTATATTAGTAACACAACCTTTTAAAATACAAATATAGTTCAATTTCTTTAAAAACAAAAATAAAAATTTGAAGTTTTAAACGTTTTTATCCATATTTAATTTTGTTAAAAACTTTATTTATCAGAGCATTGGTTTAGGCAAGCCCTTAAATTAGTATGATGCCATTCTTTTCTTATTCAAATAATATAATGTTTTGTGTTTTGTGATTTTTTGAATTTTTCTTATGAATGGTTTTTATAACATCTTTTTTAGTCCTTGCTGAAAGGCCAGGGATGGATTATAGCGATGAGTTCATGGTTGATTTGATATTAGGTTAGGGTTGACTTTAAAATTTTTCAGAAATTATAATGTTTAACTTAGGAAGTTTGTATTCATATATTTTAAAATTAAAAATATGTATATTTGTTACAATTTTATTAGCTCATAGGTTTGAAGTGTTATTGCCAGCTTCACTTCTTCCAATGTTTTAATTAACACTTCTTCCATCTGTCATCCTTAACTCAAGTACTCATTGTACTTTTCCATGCTATCTGAACTAATCAACCTATTCCACGTTTCCAAAATCACATGGCTTGATTGTCATCAAGTTGATACGAATCTGCATGAGGTACGAGTTATGGGCTCGAGGGTTTCTTGTAATTTGTGATATGAAGGCGGTTTCTGTCTCTTCATTGTTGACAGGGAAATCGAAGGTGAAGGGCAATTCCAACACCTGTGAAAATATATGTGCCATTCGCTTCATTTTTTTCAAACTCGGGCCACAGATTAAGTGGTTTTTTAGTTCATTTCTTTTGGATCTCATTTAACTATGCTTGTGAGCTTTCTTTTTCTCAACATGATGTAATGCATGATTTAGCCTTGCATCTTGCAAGCCAGTATAGTGTCATTCGTGATAAGAGGCTTTTCATGCCTCACAAGGAGGATAGTATGGGTTACACTAAAAAATCAGACATCTAAGGCTCAATTTGTTTCAATTCATACAGATCAAACTCCTGAAACTTGTTTTCTCTTTCTGCTTAAACGTTCAATAATTATTAATTCAATTCACTAAATTTCCAATTTATTAAGGTGCACATTTTTATCAACGTAGCTGACTGTTACATTTCTGGGATGTATAGGTACAATGAAAGAGCAAGATTGGCGTCAAATAGATTTTCCCGAGGTGAAGCTTTGGCTTTATTCTTTTTTGCAAGTGAATACTGTCTTCCAACATTTTTACATACCATGCCAAAGCTCTACAATTACAGTTCAAAGCGTGCAATACTTCATGGGCTGCAAGGCTTTTCTTCAGTTACCCAGCTCAAGTCTGTCTTACTTCAGAAATTGAGTGTGCCTCCTTTTTACGAATACTGTAGATCCTGGGAGTGCCTGGAAAAGTTGTCTGTCTGTCCCTGCAAACACTGTTGCTTAACAATTTATTGAACTCTGTATCAAAGTTTTGGCCTGCGTACCATGCACCTCCAGTTATCCCTTTTGAAGGCGTTAATTCTGCCAGTATATACGCCTTCTCTGCTTGTTCTAACTGAGCGAGCGTATTCTTCTTATTTCACATGCAGATTCGCATACATCGAGAACCTTTAGACTCTGCCAGATCGAGTTTTTGTAGGCCCAGGTCTAGGATCAGCCACATTCAAGTGAGAATATGAGTTGTTAATGCGTCCAGTCTTGTTCTCACATAGGTTAATGCTATCGGCTGCCAGTGAAATGGTCACAAGCAATTTTGAGAATCTGCATCTAGTTCAAAATGCAGAAATGAATTCTGAAACCACTTGATTTATGCATCCGTAAAAACAAAGTTATATCCCATTTCAAGCACAGTCCGTAGAGAATCAATTCTCCTGGTTTGAGGATGAGTTTCTCATTAAAGGCCCGGGCTATCACCAACCTATCACCAACCAACATGATATGTAGGATGTTAAAGACATTATTGGCTCCAATCTCAACCTTGTTTACACAGCCAAAAACATAATATAAGATCAAAGTAAATCACACAGTTCTTTGCAATGTTGCTAGTATTTATTTCAATCAGGAAGGCATTTTGTTCTCCTCCCGGTCAAAGAAATATGATTCCTCTGTGGAATTAATGCAAGAAACTCAGAATAATTTCGGCAAAAGACCTCGCTCCAGTAATAGATTTGGAGATGAACCTACCGTAAATCACATGGATTTGAAGGTGCATTCCTCAATTTTCCATTTTCCAACTAGATATCATAACTCTTATATGATGTCAATCCCCTTATTTTTACATACCACGCCAAAGCTTAAGGTTCTTATCATCTACAATTAGATTTCAAAGCGTGCAATACTTCATGGGCTGCGAGGTGTTTCTTCAGTTACCCAGCTCAAGTCCGTCTTACTTCAGAAGTTGATTGTGCCTCCGTTTTACGAGTACTGTATCCTGGGAGTGCTTGGAAAAGTTGTTTGTCTGTCTGTGTGAGGGCTTGGGAAATATGACTCTATTTGATAAGGCACAAGCCCTAAAGTTTCCGAAGTGGGTAGCAATTAACTTTGATCACCGTAGCGATTTGGAGAAATTGCCAGGAAGCTTATGCAGTTTAACTTCCCTAGAGAGGTTGTCTGTCACTAATTGACATCTTATCCAAAAGTAGCCTGATGACTTGGGGAGGTTAAGGTCACTTAGATTGTTGAGATTGTCTACATGTCCAAGCTTGTCAATGCTTCCTCCTTCCATTTGAAGACTTCAACAACTAAAATTTCTTGGTATTTCACTGTGCATGTCTTTGAAGGACCTTCCGATGGAATTTGATCAGCTACCAAAGTTAAAGATGTTGGACATGAATGAGTGCTCTGGATTGAAGACGTTGCCTAAAGAATTAGCCAAACTAAGGTCTTTAAAACGTGTAATCTGTGATGAGCACACCGAACAACAGTGGTTGGCTATCAAAGCCTCTGCCATGCCTAATCTCACAGTGGATGTGGTCGAAGAACGCTTTAATTTGGACTGGCTTGATGATTGAAAAGGCTCATGAGACATCCTCTTGCCTTGTGCAATACCTTCAATCCAAGACCCTATGTTGGTGAATTATGTACAAATTATGTATTAATAGATAATGATGCCTATTTTCCCACACCCAGATCAGGATTTCAGAGTTTTCAAGCAGACAGTACAAATTTATGTTCGATGAACTAAATATTTGAAGTTCTAACACCCCCAATACAAATGCAATGGAATTCGATGAAGCTGTTGCACCTTTTATAGACTTTTATACAGAATTGACCGACAATTGAATTTGGGTCATAATTGAGAAGAAAGAACCTGGAACATTCGAATAGTTTGAAAAAGAAAGGGTCTTTCAAGGCTTCTCAGCCCAACCCTCTGTTGACAATGTCATCAAGTGCAAAAGAAGACGTGGACACCATTCTCATCCAGTGCAGGAGACTGAGTCGAAGCTGCTCACTGTAATAATTAATTACAGGATATACCAGAATGAATATGTAAGCATGGAAGAGCAGGTGAAACACCCCATTAGGGACAAACCCCAAAATGGCCTCGAGAATTTGCAAAATCATGGTGACGAAGAGGATTTGGAACGCAAGGTTGAATTCTTTGTGGGGTTGTTGGAGCCCTCCAATGGCGGACTAGATCCCTCTTATGTTGGGATGCATCGGTTACTGCTTTACAAAAAGGCCTTCTCTGGCTGCAATCAACGCCGGGTACTCTCAAACAACCTCTCATTTTTCAAAGATTACATACCTTACAAGTTAATGGGTTTCGATCCCTTTAGCTCTGGGATTTGTGTGCCTATTATACAAGCATTATAGCTACACATATACTATATGTATGCCTATGTAATAACAATAACAATCCCCCTCAATACTTTGGCTCCAAGCGACATCCAGGCCCTATTTATTTGTCCTTGCGCAATGAAGGAGACTCGTATCTACAAAAAAATGTCTTAAAGGATTCGACCCACTGGCTTGGAGGTGGAATCATCTGTCTACTACATTAATCCACTGCAATTGTGGAATTAGAAACACTTGCATCTATAGAATTCTTGAGCTAAAGTCTTGTTGGTTAAGCTCATGCAAAATGGCATCGATTGCATAAAAAATAAAAATGCCACCACGAAAAACAATGCATTTTATGAATTGTCTGGTCCTAGCGACGCAATCATTGTGAGACTCGACATAATAACTCAACCTGTGTGCAAGAAAACTTTGAATAAAATCCTCGGTTGATAGACATGGAAATGGAGATATAAGCTTACGAGGAGTAAGAAATCTAGTCACTTCTTGTATTTCATGAAAGGTGTAGAGAGGGACTAAGAGAGATTTGGACTCTACACGAAGCATGGAGATTTCATTATCCAGACAGATTCGACAACAATTCTACACTATGCAAGCTACTCTCTCACTTATAAAATCGTATACCAAGGCCTCAAGGCCCAAATCAATGGGATTTTATAGAAAGGGACTTTATCGATGGTATGGATGTTACTAGGCATGATGGTTTGCATATTGAACTGGATTTTGCGAAAATAACTTTCCTATAACTAACATGTGCAGGGGCTCTTTTCCATCTCATTAAGGGTACAATGGACCAAAATGTGGCTGCAACTACTTGAGGGTAACTCATTCACTTGCTTTGCTGGAAGGAGATATCAAATGGTACTGCATCCTTCAGTGCTTTCAAATAATAACGATGAGATTGGGCAGCCAAAGAATGTATTTAAGTTATGGAATGATATAGAGAAGCAACATTTTAGTGACGATTCTAGTATTCATTATTATGTCAAATGGGTTCCTTCTGAATGGCAAACCTAAAGTATATTGCATAAGTAATTTGGAGAGAGCAGAGCCATGTGTGAGATATTTTTAATAAGGCTCAACAATTATCACCAATGTTAATGAACTTCAGTTAGATGTCAACATTACCGGTAGATGGTAATTGTCATTGACGTGAATATTACTTATTGTTGATTTAATCTTGGCTAGTAGTTATGTCTCAGGGAGACTTGGAGACTTAGTTAGATGAATTTTTAGCCAGATACAGGATGAATGTTGGCGCAAGAAGGTCAAGCGCTAGGAAGTTAAAGAAGGAATAAAAAGCTTCCTCTCGAAGATAAGAGCTTAAGTTTGTAATTTCGATTAGAGCAGTAACCGATGGCAATTAGGATCGATTTATTCATTCTTAAACTATACAATTGATGCATAGAATAATGATGGTGTAATCTTGCCCCTCATTATTTGTAATCATTCACAGAAAACTGAATTGTTTCCATTCATCTATCAACTGTATCAAGATTTTAACTACAAATTTATGAATAGTCTTATGCATTGTCGTCTTTTCAGTGATAATATCAATGGAGCTTTTCTATCTTGCTCTTGCCAGTGCAAAGAGATTTTTTCCTCCTTACAATGCACAAAGTCCTTTTGTTTTAAAGGTCTTTTGTGGTATTGGTATTGGTATTTTATTTTTTGTTACGAAATATTTGCCCTGAGATTTGGATTCTGAATTGAATCATCTTATTTGCCCTAAGATTTGGATTCTGAATTGAATCATCTTATTTGCCCTGAAATTTGGATTCTGAATTTAATCAATGATGAGTCACCTGCAAGAAGGCAATTCAACATTCTAATGCCTTGGAATTTTTTTCAAGAAGGTTACCTTTAAGGCTCGTCTGATGAATCTTCAAAGTTTACTCTTCTGAGATTTCTATAACAAAAAGGCTAAAGCGATTCAAGACAAATATTCCAAAGGATATAAGAGATTTGTCTTGGATGCAGCGCAATAAGCCATTAAGACCACATAGTTATGTAAATTTTTTTGCTCAGGCAGATTACCTACTCAACTGTTGATAATAGTGAGTACTTCCCAACTAACTCGACAGGGACTGCGTTGCCATGCAACCCTTGTTTTTGTTGTGCAAGCTTTATAAATTAATATGATATCATTTTTTCTTACTCAAATATTAGAAAAAATGTTTTGTGCTTTATAACTTTTTGAATTTTCTTTATGATTGTTGCCTTTGTAATATAGGCTTGTTAGTTTCAAACCAACTACAAGTAAATTTTCATATTGGCCGTTAAGAATTTTATACAACAATTTCGTTGTAACAAACTAAAACAACATTTTTCTTTATGTTTCATTAAATGCTATGTTCACAAGGTATGCACCCCAATATTTTGAAAAAAAAAAGAAGAAGTTATGGAACACCTTTATAAAAACAAGGCAACTTTGTAACTCTAGGATGCCTTGAGCTTGATATTTTCCCAAAAAAGATAAGAGTTCATAATGAGTATCAACACATATTTAACAAGGGCAGCATGCAACGATGTACTGCCTCCGAAATTAATCCAAAAATCACACAGTTTGCAAAGATGAAATCACAATTTTCCATCAAACTGTAAATTCACTGTTGCTGTCCAATTTTCCATCAGCGGTGCTCGAGATTAATGAATGCACTGCCGCTGTTACTGCCGAGTAAGTTGCGTACACATAACGGGTGAGTAGAGGGAATGGAAAGAGTGGAAGGATCGAGACAGTTGTCCAGCTTCAGTTCGTGGGGAACACGCTAGCGAATGGATAAGGATGAGGAGTTAAAAAATTGTCCTTCCCCAATAATTGAAGGTCTTGAAATATGTGAAGGCTGTAATAACACTATCAATTTTTTGACCAATGAGGAGTTAAAAAAATACTATTTTTGTTATATTAAAAAATATTTCTTTTTACTTGTTATGTTGAACATTAAAACTGATATAAAATTTTCAAGTCAACACAAAACTAATATGAAAGTCAATGCTAACTCATTGCTATATACTACCTTCGGCAGTACAATAATGAGTATCAACACATATTTATAGTTTATGACATGTTTTTCTCCAATTTCTCATGTGTTAGGAGATTAGGTTAAGTCCAAAAATTATTTCGTTTCATTAAGTGGTATAAGAAATTGTCCTTTTTATGACATATTATCTTTGTATGTAATATATTATTTATCTTTTTTATGTTTTAAAATATAAATGAGTATCTAAAAATTACTTGGTCATGTTGGGGATCTCATTGCTCAAATTAAAATTGGACTTGTTGCATATGCTTTGATTAACTATTTTAAAATCACATTAATATAAACTAATTTAGTTGAAGCGAGTGATTTGTGTTAGTGAAGTTGATATTTTTTTATTAGGTATCTACCTTGTCATTGTTTGGGACATGTACATGAAGTGCAATATCAATCCTAATTAATTTTTTGTTACACACTATTTGCAAGAAATCATATGGGTTCATAATCACAATGCTTTTAGGAATGGGCAAAAATTATGTACCCAACAACAATGCATTTAAAATTGTGGTTGCTATATAAATCATTGGATATAGTCTACATCCCAACAACAATAACATTAAACACATTTTTGTTGAGTGCATATTGATCTGCGTAAGAATTAATGCAAGAAAATGACAATTTAATTATATACTCTCAAGCTCATCAAATGAGATTCCAAACAATTAAATTTCATAATCTAATAGAAAGAGTGATTCACAATCCCAAGCAGTTAACTCAATCCATTGTTACTAATGTCATTGAATATTTCATTAATTCTATACCAACAAGTATCTCGTTTGAATCTCCTATCTCCTTGAATTAGATACATAGTCTATATTTCTCTTGAGTTAAATGGACTAATCCATATCGCCAAGTTTATAAAAATACCATTTACAAATAAAAAAACGCATAATCAATTTTCCCACATTCATTATGAAATTGAGAATAGAGGAAGGAAGGAATACAAATAAGCAGGGGATTGAAAATTAAACTCACGGAGCCGTGTGGTCAAGACAGAGCGAACTATTCTTTCGCCTTTTACTAAAGAATACCGTGTCTTGGCCACCAACAGCGGCATACGCCTATTTTTGGAGGCTTCTCTCTCACTGTGAGTTGTGAAGCCCACAACGCAAACACAAAACGGAACAAATTTCTAATATGTTGATTGTTTAGTTGTCGATATAAATTTAAATATCTATCGATAATTAAATATAAAAATAGAATTGAATATAATCTTTATTGATAATTAAATTTCAAAAATGGGTTTATATGTTTACTGCGAAAGTGGAGTTAAATCTGTATAGATTAAACATCAAAACTGAGTTTATATGTTTAAATCGTTGGCAAGAACATATCTCTGATAAAAACCTGGGCATTTCCAAAAATTAATGAAGATTTCATCATTGATTGAACTTGTAGTTGGCCTGCAGAATAAACTCCATTGTTACGCTTAAGTCTATCTGTTAAGTTAACCTTGGGTCGGAAAATTATTATGGGCTTTAAATTCAAAATCATGGAGTTAACCTTGCGTAGGAAAATTATGGGTTTCAAAATTCAAAATTATGTTATGAAGCCTATCAACTTTGGGTAGGAAAATTATTATGGGCTTTAAATTCAAAATCATTAGAAAAATTATTATGGGCTTTAAATTTAAAATCATGTTAATTATTATGGGTTTTAAATTTAAAATCATGTTTTTTTTTTCCAATAGAAAATAGATAATAATATAATCATTTTACATACACTGTTTCTTCAATGACGTGGCATCTAGTTCACTCTGGCGAGTCAATTAAACATAGTTGACTATCTTTATAATCATCAACTAAGCAGAACAAAAAAGTTTATACTTCCATCAAAAAAGACCCTCTATCAAAGAGGTGTGGATATACAAAAGATTCCCCAAATAGGCATAGCGACGAAGAGAGACAGCAAGAAAAGAAAACTACAGATTTATGAACTGTGTTGGGCCCTCATGTCCATCCACCCAAAAGTTATATGCAATTCTCCCTCGTCAGTTGGAGAGCCTTCTTTGATAGACGATCTGTTGTTTGTTTGCTTCCCTGTATATGTGCGCGAAGGAAATAGATCTGAAATGTGGACAGATTTCTTCTATTCTATCCTTCCACGCATCCAAAATTGCCACCCTTAGTTCACCTTTCCTATTGAGCCAATCAATGACTATCCTGGAGTCCCCAAAAACATGTAAATCAGATATTGTCAGTCTAACTGCAAGAGTTATAGTAGCCCATGCTCCCATAAGTTCGGCTAGTGTTTGTTCCATTCCCACGGTTTAGTATCCATCTATATTCTCTAAAATCATCAATCTTTACGACACCACCCGCTCCGCTTAGAAGACCATTGTGTTGTGCAACCCCATCAAACCAAGCAAGAGTTTTATCTACATGATAGGAATAATCAATGAACCGTGGAATGCTATTTTGAAGTGAATTATTTGTTACACCCATAGCACTCCTTGCTATAAACTATTTTTTGGACTAATGGCAGCTTTTCTTCAAAGATAGACTTATTCCTATCTATCCAAATAAACCAATAGATGTATGCCGAAAGAGCTATCATATTTGAATTTTGAATAGCCCAATTTTGGAAGGATTCTGTCACAGTATTTCCATTCCATCCATAAGCTAGGTTCAAAGCCTTTTTGATTTCCTCCCAAACTGTCAGGGTAAAGGAGCAATTTACAAAAAGATGTTTTGTAGATTCTCTTTTATTTTTGCACAATATGCAAATCCCTGGCCCCTTCCATCCTCGCTTTTGTATATTTTTCCAGGATAATATTTTGTTTTCTACTAAAAGCCAAATGAAAAGCTTTATCTTCAATGGGCAATCCCACTTCCATAATTTTCTCCTCCATCCCCCAAGATTGTAATTCCACAGAATTTTTGATAATGCTTTGTAAACATTTTTGGTAGAGATAAATCCAGACTTATCACCTCCCAAATCAACTCATCTTGTTTATCAACTAAAGATATGCCAGAATCAATCAAAGATTGTGTGTAGCGATCCCATTCCTCAGCTAGAGGCTCATCCAGTCCCAACTCAACGCTACTAGTCTAGCTTGTACCTGTCGCGCTCCCAATCCTCGACTGACTCGCTTGATATAAAAGATAAATTTTATTTTGATTGAGACTGGTCACCAATTCACTTGACAGAATAGCTTCCTGTCCCAAGCCTAAAATCACGTCCTTTCCAACTAGAATTGAATGACCAGAACCTGGTTTCCAAGCCATCCAATGAATAATGATTGGCAAAGTATTTCGAAGATTTTTCCACGTATGTGATCCAAAAGGATGAATCGGTTCCGCCGATCCGATCCAAGTCAAAACTAATATATGCAGAAAGTACTTATCCTTGAGGATATTTTACCAAATTTCATGTTTCATGAGAGCTCTCCACATAGTGTTTGTAGCCAATGCTCTATAGAATATGAAAATATTTCGAAGGCCCCAGCCTCCATATTTTTTAGGTCTTGCAATTGACTGCCAACTACTTAAATGATACCTATAACTGTGATTGTTTCCAGACCAGAGGAAATCGAAACAAATCTTACAGATTCTTTGAAGAACAACATTCAAAATATGAGCTAGGGCCAACCAATAAACTGGTTGGCTCTCCAAGACTGCCTTTATCAAAACATAACGTCCCCCAAGGGACAACCCCTTATTACTCCAGTGTGTTATCCGAGACTCATACTTGTCAAGTAGCCATAGCCATTCATCTGCTTTATAACTGTCAGGTTTTAACAAATACTCCATATATTTGAAACCTAATGCCAGATCTTTAGAGGGGAAGAGGAGAATATCCTTTAAAGACCTAAGTGTTTTCCAATGGACCTCCGAGTGGAGTAAGACAGACTTCTGAGGATTGATAACCAAACCCGAGGCACAACAAAAGTTTTGTAGAATTTCCTGTATTACCTCCCACTCCGAAAGGGTCACTCTAGTCATTATTAGAATATCATCTACAAATAAAAAATGAAGAACTTTAATCAATCTAGATACATTGATTCTAGTGATAGTACCTTCAGCTTTTGCTTTTTTGAGATCTATACTAAGCCCTTCCATGACCAAAATAAATAGAAGAGGCGACATTGGGCATCCCTATCTAAGTCCTCTGAAGCTTTTAAAAAAATTTGTGGGCTCTCCATTAATCAGAATGGCATAATTAGTATTTGGAATTTGGAATACCAAGCTATATGAGACACAAGCCATAATCCAATTGGTATTTGGAATACCAAAACCACTCTGAAGTAGAATTAACCTTAGATAATCCCAGTTTGTACAATCATACGCCTTTTTTAAATCAAGTTTCAGGATTATAGCTTGTAGTTTTTTGCTTTTAATACTATGTAAACATTCTTGAGCCGAACCGATTGCATCAAGTATTTGCCTACCTTTAAGGAAACCCAACTGCTCTTCTGATAAAGATCTAGACAGAATTGGTCTAATTCTCTTAGCAATCACTTTTGCTATTATCTTGTAACATAAATTACATAAGGCTATCGGCCGAAAATCACTGAACTCTGTGGGATTATTAGATTTGGGAATCAAAGCGAAAAAGGTTGAGTTAATCGCATTGATTACCTCCCCTCTAATTCTAGATTCTTCCACCATATCTAATAAGTCATGTCCAATCAACTCAAAGAAGTATAAGAAGAACTCCATAGTCCATCCGTCTGGACCAGGACTTTTGTCCTTTGCAAAGCCCCTTAGAATCTCAAAAATTTCATCCTTTGTAACAACTTTTTCCAAGTGTCTTAAATCCTCCTCCCACACAATGTTGGGAAACATTCTGACTGAATTGATCTGATTTACAATAGTATTATGTCCTGTATCATTAAAGAA
The DNA here is from genome assembly GCA_010110895.2 of Picea sitchensis. Classification (NCBI taxonomy): domain Eukaryota; kingdom Viridiplantae; phylum Streptophyta; class Pinopsida; order Pinales; family Pinaceae; genus Picea; species Picea sitchensis. Next base: position 19,725 of record SNQJ01S0070253.1, on the reverse strand, counting down.
AGATTTAAAAAACTTTATTGCTTCAACCTTGATAGCTTGTTGTCCTGAAAGTAAAACCCTTGTGCCATCTTTAATCTCCCAAATAAATTTTTTGTTTCGCCTGTAGCTCGCAAAACGGTGAAATAACTTTGTATTCTTATCACCACTTTTGATCCAAATAGCTCTACTTTTCTATCGCCATTGTTCTTCCTCTGCCAACAGTAGCTTCTTTCTCTATGTTTCTAGGTTGAATATTGTTTGGTCAATGTTTTCAGTAGCGTTTCCATGATTCATCTACTTATAATTGCTTTCAAGAGTCTCTTCAATCATATTTAGATCCCTCATATCCTGGAGACGCTTTTTCTTTGCCCACCTTTTGACTCGCAATTTTGAAGTAGTGAGTTTCCCCACCAATCTCCTTTGAGAACCTATAGCATTATGAAGACCAGGGTCCATCCACACATCCTTTACCATCACCTCAAATGACTCCTCCTCAATCCAAACCGGGTTTAGTTTAAAAGGATACATCACCCTCGTAATCCCTACTCCAAACTCGAGAAACACTGGAGCATGGTCTGACAGAAAAGGATATTGAACCCAAGTCCTAAACCTCTGAGTAGTATCCAAGAGATCCTCTTCTATATATATCCTGTCAAGTCTTTTTGCAATACTATCCACCCATGCACGGTCGTTCCTCCACGTCGAAACAATCTCTGAAGGAGCAACATCAACTAAAGAGTTTTTTAAGAAAAGAGATGTGAAAAAACCTGCCAAAGAGTCTTGTAAAGCTGACTGCCCCCAAACCTCCGCATAAGAAGTAGTGAAATTCAAGTCTCCAACAATGATTAGATCCTTTTGAGCTAAGACACCTGAAGCTTCCACCGAGACCCGGAAATCTTTTCTGTCCTGACAGGGTCCGTAAACATTTAGTAGCGATAGCTTCCTTTTATCCATTATAGAGTATCCTGACAAAAGAATACATCTAGTACTTAGAAAAGGGTCAAAAACAAATAAATTGGGACCCCAAGACGCAAGTAAACCACTAGAAGTCCCCACAACACTAACAACACAGATTATCCAATCAGGCCGAAGCTTAAACATAAAATTTGTTGCCTTATCCGCAGACACCATAGTTTCTTGTAAGAAAATAATACTTGGAGAGGTATTTTTCAACGATCTCCGCATGGAGGCTTGTTTCAGGGGTCCTCCAACCCCTTTGATATTGAGGGATACTAAAATCATGTTTTAGCCCTTACCAGGGCTTTTATACCTCTAAGCGCCCCAAGATCGGTGGTAGTATTAGAAACAGTAGGTAAAGGATTATTTGTGGTTCCTGCCTTTCTACGGGCACTTCGAGTTTTGATTGGTGATACTTCGAACCCCAATCCCCTTGACCACGCAGGGTCATTTACATCAGTGAAACCCTTTCCTTTACTGTCAGAAGAAGATCCTAAAATAGACTGTCTCACCACAGGAGTAGAACCTAGGAAGGTTGGTATCGGTAAAGTATTTGAAACTCTAAGCCGTGTACGAATTAAATCTATTAACAAAGTATCTAGAGCATTGTCACTGAGAGCAGGTTCAGCATAACCCGGGGTGGTAGTATAAGTCTCTAACCCAAAAGAACTAGTGGAAAGGTTTGTTACCACATCAGTAGGAAAAACCACAAGAGGACTTCGTGAAACTTCCCCATCCACAGTCGGAATAACAGTGCTATGGTAAGTGAACTTATCAGAATCCGAAACTGGTCTTTTAGAATGGTCAGGGAAGAGTATAGAGTTTAAATGGTCACGTTCCCACGCCGATAAAGAAGAATATAGCTTAGGACAGAAATGTTTCAACTTACCAATAAATGTCGTGTCCATAGTTGAAGGACTGTCCTCAAAGCAAAGTCCAGGATAGTCCAAAAGAACTTTGTCCTCCCCCAACAGAGTAACGCTATCTCCAAGTGAGTCATCTGCTAAGTCATCATCTGTCAGGGAACCATAGATAGTTGAGCATTCCTTGCGCAAATGTCCTATCCGCTTGCAGAGGGTGCAATGGAACGACAAACCGAAGTAGTCCAATCGCTGGACAAATAAAAGACCCTGCCATTCAATCTCAAGAAATTCCAAGAGTCCTTCATGGACATCTACTTCAACTAATACTTTTGCCATTCTTTTATCCAGTGAGTGTAGGTCTGCTTCTTCTATTTTTAGGAAACGTCCTATGGCATTCCCGACCACTTCCAGGGCTTCTATGTTCCACATTTGTAATGGAAGGCTCGAGAGGAGCACCCAAACGTGCCTAAAACTAAAATACTCAGTTGCCGTATTAAAGCTTAATCTCCATCTTTTTAGCATTAAACTCCCCCCATAGAAACTCCAAAAAGTATTCAGTACCTGTTCAGTGTCCTCCGGAGTTTTGAAAACGAAGCCCGACCATCCTCTAGGGAACGAAAGCAACTCGGGAGTATATCCAAGCAAAAGAAGCCAATTCTGCTGCACCCACGCCTCCATAGTAGAGACGCACCTCGAACGATATGCCAGTCTACCTACTAGAGCACAGAACGTTTAGTTACAAGAATCTTCTAGACCTATGTCTATGCCCAGCACTAACTTTTTTTTAGTGCGTTTTGTTCGGCCTCTGTACACTATTCGACCTCCACTACCAACCTTTATCCCTTTACCAGCCTTTGCATCCTTCGGATAACCTCTTGTCAGACCTCCCAACCCCTGCGCTTTCTCAGCATTATGAGTAACTATCGAAGGGCCGTCTATGTTCTCTGCAGATTCTTTCACAGTGCACTCCGAGGCAGTAACAGTCTTGTGTTGGTGACGAGGGTCATATGGAAGAGTGGAAGTGTAGCCTCCCTCTTTCAAATCAACATTTAGAGGCTCGTAAGGGTGGCGGGCATTAGTATTAACTAGCTTTGACGCATCCATCGATGCGAATAAACCAGCCCTCTCCCAATGCTCCTCGTCAGACGCACTCCAATTTTAATTTTCAAAGTATTACATGCCCATGGCTCCCGCTCACTGATTCAAAATCATGTTATGTATTCTCTGCACAGCTATATGCATCATTGAGTTTATGAATGAAAGAATGCCACCTTAATTGGGTGTCCTTGATTCAAGGAGCAAGGTAGGGTGTCCTTGATTCAATGAATGAAAGAATGCCACCGTAATTGGGTGTCCTTGATTCGAGTAAGGTAGATTTGAGATCGTTGGATAATGTTGTATTTATTGTGGGTAGGGACCATTAAGCCCATGGATGAAAGATGTTTCTATTCACTTCTACCATGATGGGAGTCTGTGCAGAAGTTATGGAGAGTTTTGGAAAACATGTAAGTGAGAGATTTGAATCAGTGACCTTCAGATTCAAATGAAAAAATGCGAGTGAGAGATTTGGATCAGATCTTCAGATTCAAATGAAAAAAATGTGAATGAGAGATTTGAATCAGTGATCTCCAGATTCAAATCAATGACTTTCAGATTTAAATCGGTGACCTCCATTGAAGAAACATATGTTTTTAATTGTTAGGCCTGGTCACACTATACATTAAGGTAATTATTATTAACAGTTTGCATTTTTTTTTTATATTACAGACGTCAACTTTTTTTCATTTTGATTTATAAGTGTTACACATCTCTTTCATACTGTGTTGTAGAGTGCACCTCACTTCTCTAGATACAATAAAACCATTGACTCAATTAAACGGATCCAAATAATACAAGCCGATACCAATCTACAAAGTCCCATTTTTGAGAAATGATCAGATTTCAACGTCATAAGTCCTTGTCACCTCAACCCAGATATAAAAAAATTAGCAAAAATAGGAGCGCAAATGTGAATCCATTTGTACTTGAAATGTAGCCCAACATAAATTTACAGTCAAAGGGAATGCATATTTTCTCTCCCATGGTTCATAGAATTTTATACTGGCTTTCCGATTGCTTGCCTTGACCACACTTGAAATATAAAGAATGTTTGACCAACTTATAAATATAATTCACTCCAAAAGCAGAGATCCAAATCACCATGCAGAAGACTTTCTACATACATCCAAGAAACTAGAATTGAAAGAGAATATTGAATATGAATGCTGGAGCACAGTCCTTTATAACCTTGACTTCATCTACTTCAAGGGAGAGATTAGTATCATAACCACAGAGAACTTGCAATGGAGAACTTGCAATGAAGCTTCGAAATCTTCATTTCCGATCTTGGCCTGCGACACCATAAACAAGCATTTCTCAAAATTAGGCTTTCAAAAAGCATGTCGCATTGAACGCTGTAAAGAGAACTTTAAGATAATTTGGTGAACAGGATTGATTCATATAAAATCCACCAACCATCTTGGAGATTCTGGGATGAAAAAGTGTCTAAAAACAAAGAATGTGCAAGGGATTATACCTTACACATCCAGGCAACAATAACGATTTTCAAAACCATCAAAAGATAAGCAAATGAGTACACTCTGAAAACTTCCTTTCTAAGCCAGCATACCAGCAATTCCAAAAGGCCTCTAGGCAAGGAATAGCCCACATAAATATGCCATCATAATAACAATATGACAGAGAGCTACTCCAGAAATAACCAACGATTACACAGTAATGAGATTCACAATTTAGTTGCAATGATCCTTCTTATAATACAGTAATATCGCATTACAATATCACCTGCGCGACTGTGCCAAGGCTTCCCCACAAGAGCTTGGGAGCTATTTAAGTTATGTATACTGGCGCCTACAGTGATTATGTCATAGATTGTGTATCAGATTCATATCAGACCAATCATTTTGTCAATGACAAAAACATACATGAGTGCACAATACATACAAAGATTATCAAAGTGAAACTAAACTAACTCAGACTAAACTGAATTGCTTTCCAGTCTTGGGAATGTCTTTACCACACCTTAATACTTTTCGCTGTTCAGACCATTTATATTCTCGGTAAAGATTAAAAATCTGTGACTTAACATAGACAAGCAATGTGCCCAATCTGTATTTTGTGATCAGCTTGACTAGCTAGAACATCGAATTGACACAAAGTTGAAGGATGCAAAAGAGAAATTGGAAGGGAAGGTTGAAATAGAGATGTCCTAGAAAATCAATGTGAAAACATATTTTTCATCCTCTTTCAGTAGTCAGTTGACTTTGGAAAATGCTCATACAAATTTTGTGTTCTCAACATGGGAGGATTATAACGCTTCCTCAAGGGCAGAATCTTTTATTGCAACTATATGGACTATGGGAAATTGTCGTTGTACTATACATGATGACACTATTCTATGCTTCAAGTTTGTTAGGGTCTTTGTGGCTTCGATTTTAGCAGAGTACCTAGATTTACTGCTCCAGTGGTCTTAAGAAGATGAAGCTTTGACTGCTCTGGCAGATGATGTGGCAATCAAAAAAGTTTCTCTCCATTCATGTTGCTCAATACAGTGAGTGCATTTTGAAAGAATGGTGCGAGGATATATTCTTTTTGGAGCTTCAGCTTCCCCTATAGTCAAAAGGGTGGGAAGAAACTGGAGTAGACATAATGGTAGGTGAGGATTTAGAAAAAGAGTTAGGAAACATTCCTGACATGGATGGCTCTGTCTTTATTAAGAAATTGAAAACTTCAAGCAACTTTAAACAAATTGGCTTGTAAAGCTCATGGTAATTATTTTAACAGGATCTGATACTCATTGCCATGAATATGTACAAAACAAGGAACAATGGTTGGAAAAAACTATGAATCAAGTATTGCAAGGAAATGAATCAGCGGAAAAGATTAAAACAACTGATGGGATTGGCAATGGAAATAGTTTTGAAGTTTCTTTATCTTCAGAAATTGTTGATATGTTAGATGTGCTAAAACACCAACTAAAGAAGTTGAATTATGTTCTCAATGAAATGGATCTTATGAATCTCTGGCGAAGCTTGACCAGTCATCTAGATCCGTTTGTCTTTACAACTATTCCTTTAAGCGATGCCAAGTTTTCAAATTGTGGCATTTGCTAGTTTGAAGCTGATGTGCAAGCATTGTTCCTAGTCTTTAAGCCATTATGTTCTCATCCTACAGTTTTTTTCCCAAATCTAAGTGATTCATCAAGGTTGCGAGCCATGCCATCCACTGATGTAAGTTACGTACAAAAAATATTGCATGCTCCATCTTCAGCCATCAAAGATGGCAAGGATGATTGCAAATTCAAATGCCTAAGACGGTATGGAATACAACAATTGTCTACAGGAACTATGAGTTAATTCATTAAGAGGATAAGATGGCATTTTAACCCTCAATTTGTAGTGCATGTATGTCAGGTTGAAATCATTAGTGAAGCCAAACAATGTGTGATGCTTCAGAAAGTGGCACTAAAGATGAGACCTGTTATCGCACAATTTGTACTTGCCCAAAAGCCCAAGGCAAGTGGGTACAGAATTTGGCGTAACTGGGAATAACCTATCACTGTCACTTTAATAGGAAATCCCTTTCTATTTAGGAGTATGTCAAGACTACCCCAGGGGAGACATCCCCGGTGACCTGGGGGTTTGAGAAGGCTAAGGCAAATAACACAAGGAAATCCTCCCCCTCTCATAGATCACTCAAATCAAAGGGTTCTTTATGTCTTATAGAGATGAAGCAAATAAATAGTATTGTGTACCTGCCCATAACAAGACAACAAGGAAAAAAGGGGCACTTTTCGAGTACCAAAATGATGTTAGTGCTTCATAAGACAATGAACTTTCAAGAAATGTACTCGCTGATATAAAATTTGCAGCAGTGTATCAGTTTATAACAGCAATAAGAAATTTGTAACAGCCATAAGAGTTATGCTCTAAAATGCTTGAATAAAGACTTGTAATGATAACTTTAACTAGGCAATTTGATAATAAATAGTCACAAGCAGTTTTAGCGACATCTAGCTAGCATAATATGTCACCATTAGGGCTAATTTGTTGATGTTAGGTGGCTGTAGCAATCTTTTGTAACAGCAGCAAGTAGGTTAATGATTTAGTCTATAATCTAAGGTTAGTAGAAGTTAGTAGGTGTTCAAGAGAAGAAGTTCTGAAAATTGTTTGATCAATCAACAATTGTAAATGGTAGTCTAGTGCCTTTCTAGGGTAATGGAG
>SNQJ01S0070253.1:0-12637 GCA_010110895.2 Picea sitchensis | reverse complement strand
GGCTATGCCACCAAGAGCCACTACCCTGGTTTGGTGACCAGATAGATGGTAGTGTCATACCGCTACATGCCCATGGACCTAATAGGCCGGCTCATGATGAGACCTCCTAGCCACCAACTAGAACTTGAGTTTTATTTTATCTTATGGGTCCCCTTTTCTTACTGAGAAGCCTTTTATTGCTTTCTCAGGAATCCCTGGGCGAAGCATCTCAAAGGTTTCATTTTGGCTTTTAACTTTTGCCAGCTACATTTACCCTCTGGGCCTTCGGCCCCTTCTTCCCACAAGGCAAGGTACAACCCTTACTAGTGTGGCAAACCCAATGCCCGAACCAAGGTAGGGGAAGATGAGAGGGACAATGATGAAAAGTGGTAAGTATGGAAGGAATGAATGATGACCTTTCATAGACCCACCTAGTGGCAACTCATCCCTAAGGGAACCATCTTACTAGGGCACTTTGTCACCCCCCCAGGTATGAACAAGTTAAAGAGCATAATTTCCAAGCAAACGTTATGCAATAAAGGAGAGTTCAGTGCAACATATTCAAATGATTCGAAAATCAGAGTGACACATACCATGATACCCGGACTCATTACCTCATGGAGCAAGACCCACTGCTACTTCAGGATCAGGCCGATGGGATGGATGTTGCTGCTGCTGATAGATAGGATGCACTGAAGAAACGATGGGCCCTCCGAGGCCAATCTCAAGTCATATGGATCTCAGTACTCCATGTCTAGGACCTATGGGCCTCGAGACATAATCTCCTTAGTTATCCCTAGGATAGGGGATAAAAAGACCCTTAATCAAAGTGTTGATACAAGCATCTGAACTTCTAGAAAAAGTGAGGCTACCTACACAACATTGATCTCAATTCTATTAACAGGAGAAATTGCAGTTTTTGGCATTCTTCCCTCTTCTGATGATAAATTTCTAAAACCGAGACATGCTTCATGGACAACAATACACTTAAGCTATGTTCATAGCAGGCATCGTGAGGAGGCCATAAGATTTTTTCGCAAATGCAAAAAATAGGCCTTGAGCTAGACAATATCGCTTTTTTCTCAAATGTGAAAAATAGGGCTCAACCTAGACAATGTCACAATTATCATTATCCTCTTTGCATGATGTACATAACCTTAAGAAGATGTTTTTTTCAATCTTCAAAATGGGCATATCTGAACATAGTTCCTTACAAACCTAAGGATCTTGGTGGCTATTTACTAATATCTGAAGAGGTGCATGTGGACATTCTAAAAGTACACACATACTACTACCTAATGACAACAAACATTTATCTCTCAAAGAGCGAGTTTAGTGACTCAAGACCAAGAGACAATACCCAGCAGGGGCAACAGAACTTGAACCTTTAGTCTTCACCGAACAGAATAAGTAAAGACTGTGAACTTATGCAATCATAATAAGCACGCTTTATGAAATCAAGAAGGATGTCTTAAGTTAAACATAAATCTGCACGAAGCACAATTTTTTGTTATTTAAATTGCATTTCCGAATGCAAAAATGGATTCAGCATGCTGAAAAACCACTGGGACACTCGGATTATACAGAATTAGCCATTCAAATCTGCAGATCCAACAATTTCTCACCGAATTTCAGACAAAACTAAACAGAAAATATCCCCGAAAAAAGGCCAAAATGTAAAACAGTTAGAATACTGCCTTGTATTTTATATATCTCTTCCATTTCATAGCAGTCTAAGTTAAAGACTATATGCAAACCATTTAAATGACTTAGTCAAAGAAGCAACTCCATTCTTTCCAAGGCCAATCAGTTACACTCTTTTTAACCAAAACAAGGAATAGCAGTCTAAGTTAAAGACTATATGCAAACCATTTAAATTACTTAGTCAAAGAAGCAACTCCATTCTTTCCAAGGCCAATCAGTTACACTCTTTTATAACCAAAACAAGGAAGCCTCACAAATGCTGCCAAAATAAAATTGGAGAAAATATACTGACATTTAAAACACAAATTTAAAATAAAGGATAAAATTTAAAACACAAATAAAGCCTACAAATTCTAGATCTACATGTTACACAATGATCTTAATAATTAAAGAATTCCAGAAGGGATTTGAACCCCCATCTCCTCCAAAAGGAGGCATGTATCCAATTACACCACTAGAATTACTATATTAAATATCCTAAAGGATTTTGAAGGAACCAGAATAGCAGATGCCATCCTTCTCATAGCACTCTTTATACCACAACCAGTTGTTCCCGAATCAATTTTATAACTAGCCGGGCAACATTTATATTTTGCTTGTTTCTAATTCTTTATGCATCTTATGGGGAAAGTTGTGCAATTATCATTTTGCACGAAGTAATCATGACTATTATCATGTACGGTGGAAGGTCTTGAAGAAATCAATTCTAGGTTGCGAGCATTAGAGTCTAGACTTTCAACCCTGTCAACAACAAAAGTGTCAACCTCGCTATTGGATTTCCTTTTCTTCTTCGATGTGAAAGACCATTTGACATTTATAATGAAACACTAGAAATCCTACTGTCTATGAACGCATAACTGCAGAAAAAACAACAGCATCTTGGAGGAACTTTGAGAATAATAATTAGGGCATAAATTTAAGTTTCTGACATTAAAGAAAGTAAAGGTATTAGCAAAAAAAACTACTAAGATTTAGACTATCTTGTTTCGTAATTGAAACCACAAATTCCCTCATATTGTGCATTTTATCAAGGCACAAGAACAGTCATGAACATAAAAAGGACACAAAACTGTAAGTATGTGTTTGACATAAGAAAAACATTATCTCTTAGACAAATATGGCTGTTAAAATGGTAAAATTCTGCTTCAATAGCAAATCACAGCATTTAAGCGATGGCGAAGCACACATGCTTTTTCTTCCTTCAACATTATAAGCATGTCAGTTGCTTTTGGTGATAGGTTTTATTAAACCCATTGACCAAGGTATTTACACTCAAATGATTAAGCCTTTAACAATTGAAAAACCTGCATTTCCAGAAATAAGGAGTTTAGCTTACATATTTGGTGTGAATCCTGGAAAGCAAGAGACGTTTTTTCTCTTGAAAAACAGAATGTCAACAGCATTTACATTCTCATCGAGGCATTCTGTCAAACACTCAGTGCATAACCTCCACGCCTAAACATTTTTCATACAAATTAACACTGATGCAGGGATAGTTACATCATCTCAATGAAATGGGTTACATAGTGCATTCCAAATAAGGTGGTGAGGTGGCATCAATACATTCAACAGTAATCTTTCTTTGTTCAACTAAATATTTCCAACATAAAAGCTTGACACGTAGGACGAGTTATAACATGGCAACAAATGGGTTACATATCCACATGTACATTCCTAGTAAGGTAAGGTAATATGGTGGCATCGACAAATTCAACAAATATTTTTAACATTCTTATATATATAATCCAAAACAAAGAATATATATATATCTATGTTGCACGGGGACCAGTCCCCCCCCTCCAGAAAAATCCACGTACCCGCCGTTCTCGCGTTTTGGTGACTTGGGGATCCTTAGGGAACTTACCCAAATTGTTGGGGACTCCATTGGGGACTTGCGGACTTGTTGGCTGTCCCCAAAACGTTCTGGACAGATTTCAGGGACGTTCCGGACAGATTTTGAGGATGTTCTAGGCAGATTTCAGGGATTTTTTTGGGCAGATTTTGGGGATATTCCAGGCATATATCTTCAGTCTTGAAAATCATGGAAATTGATGATTGGACAATAAGATCATTTTTCCCATCCATAATTTTTGTATTGCATTGAATCTAAATCTGTTCTAAAAGTTGTAGCTCAAAACATGGGTTTTGATTTGGGTTTTTGATGATTTAAATATTGTATTTTCAGCAACAAGGTTACACCAAACAAAGTTTTCATGTCAAAAAAACAAGAAATGCAACATTTCAAAGGGTTGATCCTTATGGTTATTGCTCTTGTTCTTCTCATTTTTCTGGTCATCTTAGCTTTTACATATCCTACATGGGTTTCCAGGAGTCATTCAATTATAGTGCTTCCACCATTCCAACCTCAAGCATTGTGAAAACAATCAGATAGTAGTGACTTTGATTGGGTACTAAATGTTTGAATAAATTCCTATTCAATCACCTTCTTAATCTGAAATATGAATCTAATCTCTTTACATAACCAAAGTGTTTTATAGTAGTTTTCAACACAACCATAAAAATCTGCAAAACCTATTGATAAGGGAATGTCTTTTATGTTTTAACATAATTGTCATTAACAAGAAATACGAGTAAGAAAAACTGCTATAGAGACAATTCTCATTTAAGTTTCTTAAAGCTAAACTGCATTTTGGTCTTGTCTATCAGCCAATAATGAAATGTCACTCGGCTCTTTTTTAAATTGCTCGAGATTTTTCAGTATTGGCAAGTGTAAGGGCTGTGCATAATACTATATAGTATAGCTTGTTATGTTTACAAGCTTGAAGCAACTACAAATGTTTATGGTGAATTTTAATATTTTTTAATATATATATATATATTATTGTCGTCCCCAACCCGCCATCTCGGGGACGTGTCCCCCCATCCCCGTCGTTCCCCCGTCTCGAAAACCAATGCAACATATATATATATATATATATCATCCAAATATCCAAAAGAAGGGAAACATTTTTTCCAAAAAGAAAATTTCTCCATTATATTAGATATATAACTTTTACATCTCGAGGAATCACAAAAACTATCCATGAAGGACAAAAGTTAATTGTGCCAGTTACAAATCATAAGTCGACAAAAAAAACATGCAACTTATCATCACTGCTCTAACAAGACAGGGATAATTGCAGCTACCAACAAAAAACCAAAAAGCTACACTAGAATAGTAGGATGTGTTCTCTGGGGCCCTCCGTGCCATTTTGCCAGCTGTACAAAGTGATCCTGCCTTCAAGTTCCAGAAAAGACTTCTTTGATAAGATGTCTGCCTCTTTGTTGTGAGCCCTATAGATATGTTGGAAGCTTGTAGCCTGAAATTAAGTCCTGTACTTTGCCCTTCCATCCCTCTATGGCGCAAGCTTGTAATCTGCCTCTTTTATTTAGCCAGTCTATGACCACCTTTGAATCGCCAAGGATCTGCAGTTTAGTATATGAAAGATGAAGTGCTACTGTCAATGTGGCCCAAACACCCATAAGCTCAGCTTTGGTGTTTGTACATTCACCACAATTCATCAACCATCTGGTAACAATAGACCCATGAGTTTTAAATACCCCCCGCGCCACAATGTTTTCCATCTGCGTTGGCTGCCCCATCAAAACATGCTATAGTGTATCCTTCCTGGAGTGAGATATTACAAGGACGGGTTTGTAGAGGATTTTGTATGCCCGGTTTCCAATGGAGGGCACCCAAAGTTTTAATGGTTACCCGATTGACAGAGGGAGGAGTATTCTCGAACAACGCATAGTTTCTTTCTAGCCATAAATACCAACAGGTGAGAGCCAGAAGGTATGGAATATTTGTTTTTTCTGTTGTCCAAGGATTAAAACAATCCAACAGTGTTGTGCCTTTCCATACATCCTTTAGGTTCATGAGCATTTTTAATCTTTTCCAAGTTGAAATGGTGAAACAACAGGCGATGAAGAGATGGTTTATATCTTCGGAAGAACATTTGCAAAGTGGGCATCGACTGGGACCTTCCCAACTTTTCCTCTGCAGAGTCTCCCATGAAAGTATCTTACCCTCAATTGCTAGCCAGGTAAAAAGTTTTATTTTTAGTTGTATAGACCACTTCCATATGCCATGCCTCCATCCTTTTATGACCGCGTTGTCATGAGTGGAGAGATTTGCCAAATATACATTTTTTGATGTTAGATAACCGAAATGGTCACCTCCCGTCCACATTAGATTGTCATCGCTATCCACTATGGAAACACTAGAGCTAATGAGAGCCTTAACGTAGCGCTCCCATACCACCACCAATGAGCTAAAGAGCCCCAGGTCTGCATAACTGTACCAGCTAGGCGAGCACCCGATAATTTCAACATTGTTCCAAGCCTATGAGAGCACGGTGATCTTTTTTTGTTTCAAAACTGTCACCAACTCAAGTGTGAGGTATGAACTGTCCTCCAGCCCCATAATCTTATCTCTGTCGATTGACACAAGGTGGCCCGACCCCGGAAGCCAGCTAAGCCATTGAGTAATCAAGTGAATTGATTTTAATAGTCCACCCCAAATCTTGGAAACTGTTGTCGGGGAGAAGGTTGGCGACCTGAGCCAGTTAATAACCGTGGAGGATGGGAAGTATTTGTCTTTTATAACATCATGTCAGATGCCAACGCCCATTAGAACCCTCCAGAGAGTGTTAGCTGCTAAATATTTACTGAAATGAAATATATTTCGAAATCCCCAGCCTCCATGGATTTTTGGTTTTGCCAGAGACACCCATCTGCACAGATGTAAATGTGGGAAATCCATGTTTCCTCTCCATAGGAAATTAAACATAATATTCCTGATCTTGTTTAAAACAGAGCAGAGGATGATTGCCAAGGACAACCAATAAACAGGCAGACATTCAAGTGTCGACTTAACTAAAATATAACGTCCACCCAGGGACAACCACCTAGTACACCAGAGATCGATTTTGTTCTCCAACTTAGACAATAGCCAATTCTAGACTGTGCTTCTTTGAGGCCCAGTCGACATATAGAAACCCATATATCTAAAACATGTGGATAGCTTAGAAAAATTGTATGGAAGAACATTCTGAAACGGAGCCAAATCAGATTCCGATAATCCAGCATAAAGTGCAATGGATTTTTGAACATTTACCTTTAACCCAGAAGCTTTGCAGAAAAAATTAATTATACCTTCAATTTATATCCATTAATTTATAGAAGCATTTGTCATTATTAAGATATCATCCACGAATAAGATGTGAATTATCTTAATCAACCCGGAGACTCTAATACATGTGATCTTCCCAGTTGCCTTGTTGTCTTTTAATAGCAAACTAAGTCCTTCTAATACCAAGATAAATAGCAATGGGGATAAAGGACATCCCTGGCGTAACCCCCGACCGCTCCTGAAGAAATTTGTAGCTTCCTCGTTTACTAAGATAGCAAAAGAAGATGAGGATACACAACTCATTATCTAGTTGGTGACTTGAACATCAAAACCTGATTGTAGTAAAATCAATCTCAAAGTATCCCAGTCAATACAATCATAAGCTTTTTGCAGGTCTAGTTTCAGGATTATAGATTTGTTTTTCTTCTTTTTAATGCTATGAAGGCATTCATGAGCTGTGCCAATGGCGTCCTGTATTTTCCGACCTTTTAGGAACCCGAGTTGTCCAGCAGAGAGGAAAATGGATAGGATAGGCTTGATACGATTTGCAATTATTTTAGAAATTAATTTGTAAACAAGATTGCAAACAAAAATGGGCCTGTAGTCGTTGAAAGTAGTCGGCTTGTTTGATTTCGGAATGAGTGTTATAAAGGTAGAGTTGATACTGCCAATTACCTATTCTTTTATTCTAGATTCCTCTACCATTTCTAACAGATCGGCTCCCACAAGATCAAAAAAGAAGGTGAAAAACTCCATAGTCCATCCATCGGGTCCTGGACTCTTGTCTTTCTTAAAGGTAAATAACACCTCCTTTAGTTCTTCTAAGTTGACAAGACGAGATAGTGAATTTGCCCATGTATCTATTACCATGAGTGGAAAGAGCCCAACAAGTCTGCATTGTTCCTCTGTTAAATGTTGACCTTGTGCTTTGAAAAAATTACTAAAATACTTCATAGCCTCGGCTTTTATATTCTTCTGGCTTGAGTGACAGCACCCGAAGGAGTCCTCGATCTCCCATATGTGTTTTTTGTTTCTTCTATAGTTGGCGTATTGGTGGAAAAACTTTGTGTTTTGGTCGCCTCCTTTAATCCATATATCCCTTCTGCACTGCCTCCAAAGTTCTTCTTTTGCTCTAAGGATATTGTTTCACTCATGGTCTAACAAACTTAAAAATTGCTCTGTATCATCGGTTAAATTACCATTGGCCCGATGCAATATTATATCATTTATTTCGGATTCCAATTGTTCCAATCTCAAAAGGTTAATCCTGTTATTTTCCCTAATCCATAGCTTAGTCTGTTTTTTTATATCCTTAAGTTTCCATATGATTCTGTGAGTCTGCCACCTTCATATTGGTACAGAGGGTCAGAACAGATCTCTTGTACTAGGGAAATGTAGTATTTTTCAATAAGCCACTGTGGATTGAGCTTCAAAGGATAAGGACGGTATTTTGGTCCAATCTCTAACTGTAAAAGTATAAGGGCCTGATCCGAAACATAAGGGTATTGCACCCAAGAGTGATGTATACCTACATATGAGAGTAGCTCTTCCGAAACATAGAACCTATCCAAACGTTTTTCAATAGAGCTAGAACCTTGGTGACCATTCCTCCATGTAGGGACGATAATGTCTGGTTGTACATCAACTAAATGGTTGTTTTGAAAGAGATCTCTAAAATAATCTGATAGTGGCCCCGCCTGTGCCGATCCACCCCAAATTTCACCAGGTGAAACAGTGAAATTCAAGTCTCCGGCTATGATCATATTTTTATGCAATAGAATGTCGTTGTCCTCAACTGCATTCCAAAATTTCTTTCTCTCCACACACGGGCCATAAGTATTTAATGTTATAATCTTTCTCTTGCTAGCAATGCAATAACCTGTCAATAAAATGCTACCAACAGATAGGTAAGGTACCAGATCAAATTTATTTGGGTCCCATGCTACCAAGAGCCCTCCCGAGGTCCCCACAGAGTTAACAACGCAAATAACCCATGAGGGCCGAAGGCCACTCATGTAAGTTCTCGCTTTAAGTTCGGGGACTAGAGTTTCCTGTAAAATGATATCCGGATGAGTTTTATCCAATAGACGTCTCACAGAGGCCGTTTTTAGAGAGCCTCCCACCCCTCGAAGATTGAGGGATAGATAAATCATTATTTAGCCCTTGCAAGGGCCTTCACCACTCTAAGTGCCCCACAGTCTGTGGAAGGAGAAGCAGAAACAGGTAGTTGGGAAGAGGAGGATGTGGCCTTTTTCCTGGTGCTACGGGTTTTTATAGGCGAGTACTCTATACCCAAGCCACGTGACCAAGCATATTCTTTACCTGTGCCCGAATCAACAGGTCGAGAGGTGTTGGTTGCACCATCGTGTGCAATTTTTATACAATGACTTCCCCAAATATACTGGCGAGGGATAGTAGAAGAGTGGTCACGCAGGTAAGGTATTAAGGAGTCTAAAACCTCATTTAACGAGGAGTCCATTTCCTCATACTCTTAATAACCAGGAAGAGTGGCAGGTGACTCGATATGGTAAGAGGGTGACGTGGTGAGGGGAATAGTTAGATGAGTGTCCCCATGAGCTGGAGAGGAAGCATAAGGTTGAGTTGAGACTTCTATGGGATTGGGAATCCTAGGGGATTCCTGTGCAGCTAGGACCGACTGTGGTTTTTCCCCGGGCTTTTTTGCCTTTTGTCGTATGGTGTCCACTCCAACAGACCCAACAGCCACCGTGACCCCCTCCAAGGATCCCCCCTCAAAGGTAGTATTCCTCTTTAACCAGTCTGAGGCATCCAATACCTCTCTTTCCAAACACGTTAATGAAGAATAAAACATAGGGCAATGAGATTGTAGCTTACTCGTAATTGTTTCTGGAGGCGTGGAAGGGCTGGTTAGCTCCATCGGGAAGTGGAAAGCCCCGAAAACACTGGTGGTTGTCTCCGGAGACGAGTTATATAATAACTCTTGTTGTTCTATATCTTATGTGTCTTCCATTGAGTCCCAACCGTTGCAATCCTGACAAAGGTGACCAGTTATGTGACAGAGGCTGCACCTGAAGGGAATACCGAGATAATCAAGTCGCTGGTTGGTTTTCCGACCTCACCAGTCTATCTCCAAAACTTCTGGTAAACCATGGTGTATGTCCATTTCGACCAGGACTTGAGCCACCTTTATGTTTGCAGAGTTCAAATTGACACTATCCACGAAGATAAAAGTACCCAAGGAGTTGCCTATCGCCATGAGAGCAGGTTCATTCCACAAGTGAATGGGAAGGCCTAGAAGGAGCACCCACAGGTGGCACTGTTGAAAGTAATCGACAGCCGGATTGAAAGCTACGCGCCATCTTTTTATCATGAGACTACTGCCTCCCATAATCCACTTGTGCTCTAGTAGATTTGTTTGATCGTCCGGAGACTTGCAAATGAAACCAAGCCAGCCTCTGGTCAAAAAGAGGACTTCCGACACGTAGCCCAGAAGGGGAACCCAATGGGTTTGGACCCATTCATGTATAGTGATATCGCAGATATATCGGTAGGAGACCCTTCCAACAAGACCGCAGAGGGCGAGCCGGCTATTTCTTTTTAGTCTTGTGGAGTTTGTACCCTTGATGTATGTAGGAAAGGAAGCCTTCACACTGTGTGTGTTATCTCCACTGGCTACAAAGGAAACCTTAGAGTTCTTACGTGTGGAGTGTTTTAGACCAGGCAAAGAGTCGAGGAGAGGGGGAGGAAAACAGGGTTTATCGTTAGAGGATGAAGGTAGGTGTGGTGTCGCTTCTGACTGTGTGGACTTTAAGGTTAATGTACCAGTATCCAGGGAGTCTACACTGGCTAAAAGACCCGATTGCTACCACATAACCTCATCCGTAGGTTTCATTAAGGCAGCGACGTTGTGATATGTCATCCAGGTCTGGCTGGAGAGTGGAGTCCCGCCATCTCGGCTCCATCGAAGGTTCTCTGCAAGAGGTCAGACCAAAATCAACCCAGCGAGGAGATGTGGATTTGCACCCGGTCTTGGAACCAGGGCCTAATAATGGTAAATAAATGGAGTGACAGTCAGTCAGTTGGGGGAGTTAAGGTGAGTGCGGGACCAACCTCCCCCCCCCAAAAAAAAAAAAAAACAGGGAGAAGAGGATTAAAACGGGGTTCGTAGGTAAAACTGGGAGCCAAGGGAACGTAACAGAACGATACTAACCATTTAAACTGGAAAGTGACCAGAACCCTACTAAAAAACTACGTAACAGTAACCTGGAAGGCTTCGACTCTGCCATTGATGAGTTTGAAATGCAGAGACTCCCGCCCGTTTCAATTTCGGACACTTAATGCATATAAGTAATAGAGATATTGATATAGTTTAAGGGGTTAGTTAACTAGTTGTTGTTAATGTTGTTGGATATTTGACTTAGTTATGTATGAGTGGGTATCTAATTTAAATCCCCATGTGATGTGCACTAGTCTAAGTCAACAGGTTTAGTAGGGATGCCATCCACAAATGTGGGGAAGAAAAAAATAGAAATATCTATATATCCAAATTTGACTTTTCTAGACAATGGAACGTTGATATTATTATAAAAGAGAATTGTTTTCCAATTACAACCAGAAAATGTTGGACATCCAATTCTCAATGCCATATCTAGCATGCATATAAAGTTCCAAGTTGATTCCAAATAATTTTAATCTGTCAAAGCTTTGACCCATAGTTTTAAAAATGGGTCGATCCAGTTGAGTTGACCAGTTTGACCTCTAAGGGTATTGACTTGGCCTTCAAACCATCTGAGGGGACCAATTTGGTACTAAATCGAAAATTTGATGCACAAATCGATCGATTTGGTACTAAACCAATCCAACTTAGCTAAGTTTGTATGTACAAGGTTTCCTACAAGTTGCACTATTGTTTGGGGAAAATAGCAATTTGCTTGAGACACAACAATACAAGTCAACCTGGAATGATATATAACAAATTAAGGTAAAAGTTTCAATTTTCTTTATATTTCCCTTTCTACCCTGAAAACCCGTAAAAACTTTTATTTAAATTTTTTAAATGATCATTAATTGTTTCATGATGTTTAAGAGGAGTTCCAACCTCATCATAGCTCATATGATGAAAATAGAATTCCACATCCCATCTAAAATTCAGTAGACTTGATAGCTTTTGGAATTCCAACAAACAATTGTCACAACACTTAGAAGACATTTGCATCATTTTCTTATGGTTTTGACAATATAGCATTCACTTGAACCCTCTCAAGCACGTCTTCTACATCACAATTGAATGCCTCCTCTCATTCATTATCTCACGGCAAGGTATTTCCTTTGATCCTTTAAAATTCTAGGCCATCGTAGAACTTCCCCTACCACGGAATTTATGCTAGTTGTAAAGCCTTCAATGTAAAGGCAACTTCTTATGATGTTTCATTTCTTATTACAACGTGTTTTCGCCTTTGTATGGGATGACCAAGCCCAACAATCATTTGACACATTGAAACATGTGCTCACCACCACACCCCTTATCATCCCCCTTGACTTTAATAAGGAGTTTAACCTTTACATTTTAGCCTTTTTTTTTGTTGTCGCTAGAGTGTTCGTTTAGGAAAGGGATGATTGTAGTGAGCATGACATCTACAATGTTAGTGAAAACCTATCAAAGCCATTGTTAAACCACAAGCATGATGAGAGGTTGGCCTTGGTCATTTTCCATTCCATCCAAAAACTATGTCACTATATCCTACCTCATCATTTGAAGATTGTAGGTAATCCAAATCACATGCAATACATCCTAGGTCGATGGCTAATTAATGGTAAGTTTGCAATATGTTGGATTGTTAT
>SNQJ01S0070252.1:7792-21276 GCA_010110895.2 Picea sitchensis | reverse complement strand
AGTCAGGAGAGGTGCGGATGTTCTTGAAATCTATGTATCCAATATCAGATTTCAGAATTTTTTCTAGGTTTACTTTGTACTTCACATCCTTGGCCAACAACTTTCTTCCTTGTAACTGGCCTTTTCTTATTCGGACCCACATGTAGGACAAAACTTGCTCTATTATTATGCGCATTGTTTTGAAAAACAAATTTGTTATGTGACAGGAGAAGTAACCGCTTGAATCTAGTATCTCCCTTCAGACTATTTTATGATAACTGAATCATTCTGTAATATCAGTGCCATGTGGATCTTCGTAGAGCAGTGTTGGAAAGTTCATTTCCTCAGCGAATTTGTCCTTAAATATTCCAAGTGGACGCTGCCCCTCACCAGGTGCGATTTCGACAATTTTATCTTGCAAGTCATGAATGCACTGTGAATCAGGGAATCCGTGGACCAATGTTTCAGCAAGTGTTTCAGTCTCTGATTCATCACTTGTATCAGAATCACTACGATTTTTGAGAGTCTCTGCAAAGTTTCCATGTTCTTCTACGAGAACACTATTCCAGTTGGCATTTATACAAATGTTCTCTTCTTTGTACAGGGCACTGGAACATAATTCCTTTAATGCTTTCATAACAGCATGCACACGCACTTTTCCTGTATGATATGCATTTTTGTATTACAGGCATCTTTTTAGAGCCACAGCGATTGTAATTGTATTGTTAATAAACTGTGGCAACGCTTTTTGCACAACATCTAGCTGAACAGGCACATTAATAATTGATCATGTTAAGCCCATCTGGGGTTGCTTATATCCCCAAGGTCTGATTTGAGAAAATGCAATTCACAGAGAGACAAGTCTCTCCTCAAGTTCCATAAGTGCACTTACATCTACTAGTGGTGTATTACATCTTATTCGGTCAGGGGTTGTAAACTATGGCAGATTTCCATTTTCAACGATCGTTTGCATGGAAGACAAACTTTCTCACTGGAAAATGGTTTATCGTGGGCTGTCAGCCGGAGGTATTTTGCTTGCAAATCAGGCATGAAAGACTTACTATTTTTTGAAAAATTCAATTGTTCACAAATTGCACATGCAATGGAAGGAGTGTCTTTCATTTGTTTCATGTAGGTATGTCTTGCATTTTTTTTTCGCAGGGAAGTATGGGTAGAAATTGTTTCTTGTTGTTCATGTACACCACGAACTGCCACAGTTGCATGACCATTCTGGGATATGCAAGAGCACATGTTTATGTTATGTTCTGCATGAACAAATTTCTTTACATTGTCATATGTGAGTTTCTCTCTGAAAGGAAGTGTAGCAATGTATTTTTTTCTCTCGCGCATGACCTTTTTCAAGTTGTGGTAACTTACTCTATGTTTCTTACCCAAGGGCGGGATGACCTGGTGGAAATTGGGATGAATTTCACTCTCACCTAGTTTCTCATAAACTATTTTACACTTTTTGTTCAAGGCCTCTATTTGCTTATCAGAAGTCGGACAAATTTGACGAATAATTTTTTTCAAACTGTGATAACTTACTCTACGTTTTTTGTTTAAGCCCTCTATGGGCTCATCACAACTAAAATGAATTCTACGCATGTTTTTTTTGTTCAAGCCCTGTCTACCCATATCACAACCGGGAGGACTCTCGTTTTGACTAAAAAGCATTCCACGGGTATGCATATTCGATGTCGTTTGGGTGGCATGCACACTCAACCATGAACTACCGATATATCCAAGCAAATGTTCATAATGGATATGTGATGTATTTGTTTTCAACGATAGGATGTGAATTGTTCGATCTTAATTTGAATCGGTAACCCATGAATGGACAGTGCCAGCTGGCAAGGCCAAACAAACCTGGATCTTCACCCTGAATACCATAGACAACCATTGCAAACAGAATCTGCAACCCTCCATATTCCCTTGTTCATATGGAAGGGCCATGTTCACAAGGTATTCCTGCCAACTTCCAACTGCCGACATATTTTCCACAAGATATGGGCAAAGATGTTGATGCAAGAACCTAAAAGAATGTTCATTGCCACCTATAATCCCATTGCAGAAGAACTGTACAGTGTAAAGACGCAGCGAATGGACATCGAAATTGGATGCTACCAAACAACAATTTGCATTAAACAGACTATCTCCATGTCTAGACACAACATTTGTTTCCAGCTGTAAACCATAGCAATCTATGCCATCCAAAATCGGTTTCCATTGTGATTGAAGGTATTTACAAATAACGGACAAGTAGATATGAGGACCTTCTATATTGCATATGGACATTTTTCTGTACAGTAGTGGTTCATAATGGCCACTGAGGGCATTGACATTATGGAACAAGATGCAATATGGATTGTCAGATGCAATTTTGTTAAATAGTAGATATCTTGTTTTTCTTGTCAATGATCATATGCCAACTGATATATTCAGCCAGTTACACAGGCACAAAATACAAAATGTATCTCCCCAAAGTCCCCTTTGATGTGCAGGCAGAACTGGAGATGCAGACAACTGCATCTTTGAAAAATACGTAGCCACATCATGTATTCCATGCAACTGTCGAAGAAAATCAGATTCCAGTTCTTATTCATAGGACTGCAAGCCCTCAGCATCACCATTTTTAAAACAGGCCAAGAAATAATCTATCAATCCATTGCGTAGCTCGGTCGACGAATACCGAAAATGCAATAGAACCTGGAATGTATCGAAAAGTTAATCCCCAACAGTATAAGAGAATGCATCCAATCTAAAAAGGCCAGTCCTAGGAAAAACCACGTCGATGTTGTCATGTACAATGGACTGTGTATCTTTTTCATACGACTCAACATCTATTACCTCTTTCATCTTTTCAACTGTCATTTTGAAGCTATTTGCTAGATACTTTCAGTTTCTATCAAAATAGAGAAAAGAACAGGCAAAAAACTAGCAAAAGAAAAAATAAAAGAAAAATAGTGCACTAATCCCCGTATGTATATTTAAACCTTCTTCTTCTCAACTTGAATCCCCCTAGTTCCCATAACAGATGAGAAAAAAATAGACCGACACTGGAAACTAAACCAAACAGAAGAAGGACCGCAAAAAAACAAAACCATAACTTAACTCAGCCGAAAGAAAACAGGAAGACGCAGTTTTCCGGCCCACTGAGTAGAAGCATACACTGCGTCTACACCCTGCCCGATGGTTCCATCTTCTGATAGCTCCCAACTAATTTTTGTAAAGCCCTCTGCATTGCAATTTTCGGAAAAACTATGGACGTGACATCTACCATATGAAGATGCATTGTTTCCAGGAACAGAAGCTATGAGCATAGACAAAAATGGTGTGGAACGGAATATTGAAAATAACCAAGAATAGGGAAACTTACCCGTCAACAAAGGATGAGAAGACCTCAACGCCCAAAAAAATGCAAAACACAACAACAGGTCCAACATCTTGCAAAGTTGAAGAACAACAAACCAGCAAACAACCACGAAGAGCTCGAACTGCAAGTTCAGGACCCCAACTTTGCAAATTTGAATCAAATAAGAAAGAGAATCATGGAACGAAACAACCAACAAGGATGGAGCACAAGAGAAGGGATGTCGGCCATGAAAAAAACTGTATTGCAAGGCATCTGTACAATAAACATTTAAGACTGGCAGATCTCTTAGGTAAACAGTTAAGACAATAAGGACCATCGAAGGGCGTAGGCCTGTGCAAGCATTTAAGAAAAGATGCAACATGGCAGGACTGTTCTCTCGAAGCACACAACAACAAAGCATAAATCAAACATATCAATATCGTGGAGAATGTATTCAACCTAGCAGAAAATGCTAAGGGGTGACATTCGAACTAATGCTAGCATTAATCCACGTTCCATGAATGCATAACAAAATTTATTATTCAAAAAGACCATATACTACCAAATACTTTGGAAATGCAAACATATTTTACATTGGGAATAGAGAAGGTGGCAATAAGACCTCCAATCCGTTCTCCAATCAAATCTTGACAAACATGGTACTTTTTATTATATAAAAATCGATATTTTCACTTCCCTTGCTCCAACTATAGACAATAGCGAAATATTTCTGGTCAATGCACTGCGAGGTCAATGATTCATCGATCGCTAGAGTCCCTCTATGCCTACGGCAGGGACTAATAACTTTCTACTAATCACTCGTATCTCATTGTCTACAAGTTAGAGTTTGTGTGATAAATTTCTTGAACCAACCAAGGTACTTAGGTTCCAACCTAAGGATATATGTGCATAGATTTTTCGTAAAGTATGTGAATAAAATTCAATTTGTCGGTTAGTCGAGAGGGATTCTTCCTTGAGTAAATTGAAATTTGGATTCCCTCTTTACCATTTAGAATAGGGTTTTTATATACATCATTATATATATATATACATTTTATGTTTCCTTGTCGTAATAATCCATGTATTCTAATTCAAATAAAATCGAAATCTTATCTATAGATTTATACATATATCTAAGAATTTGCATCTCATCTCAATTCAAGTTTTATTCCTTAGACTTTACTTTGTACTACCATTTACTCTGCAATGTAGAAACTCATCAATGGTATATGAATATATATACACAGAATGCAAAAATATTTTAACCATATGGTAACTTATCATTATAACATTTTTTGTATCTAACCAATATACTAATATGAAAAAGGTATTCACTAATGAACAAAAGATATGTATCTGAACCAGATCAATCATAAAAAATGGAACAACCACGTTACACCCAACCATAGATGCAAAACATCCAAGTTACTTGTCCCGATCAACCCCAAGCCTCACTATGACTCCATAAGGGTGAATTGAGCTATACAGTTCCAAATTATTTTCCTAACAACTTTGTGTTCACATAGAAATAACCCATCTCTTCTCAACATACTAAGCAGCATCCTACCTCCCACATATGTTGTATTTATCCTCTTTGTTCCTAGGACTTTTTAATTGAATTCATTTCCCTCCTTGTAAATTTTCATCTTTAGAAATCCCTTATTTTTAGGGGCTACAAATGACAGAAGATCACTTTTGACACTTGTCTAATCCATCTCTGAGTTAAATCCAACAAGTCACCCTGTAATGGACCTCAAATTCACCATAAAAAAAAAATTCTATGACATAATTCAATTTCGTTTAAGCTTAGAAATTAAGAGAAGGTAAGATTGATTTCTGTCCATAATGTCATTATTACACCAGTCTAGCTTACTTTGAACCAAAAAGGTTATGTGGGTAAATCCTTTCCATAATTCTATCACTTCCCTTGACTCTCAAACTACTCCAACATACCTCTATGTATATAGGCAATGTCTAAGCTCGGGTCAAAGGAACCTTTGATGTTCAAAGAGATAAAGCTCAAAAGGGATAGCACCTTTGCAGTATTCAAAGGGAGGCAGAGATCGAAATCGTCTCGCAAAGGTCCAGTTCAGGTGGAAGAACGCCAAGTCATTTTGGCTAGAGATCCTTGAGCAGAGTGAATGAACGATGAAATTTCTCCGAGGGGAAGTGTCGAAATCCTGTGGACCATTGGATCTCGTAGATCTGTGAGGAGGTTAAGACTGATCGTCTTTTAGCATTCAGAAGCTCAGGTGGAGTAGAGACCGTTGGATGAGAAGAAACAGGAGTCGTTGATATCGCGCTTCGAATTTTGTTATTTCAGAGTTGTTGCATCGCGAACTTTCGGTTCGCGAAATCCCGAAAGAATCAGGACCATTAATCTCATGCGAAAAGGCCAAAACCCATTAATCCCCTTTTCGGCATTTCGGGTCCCGGGAGTTCGAAGGGCCTAGAAACATTGCAACCGGAGTCACGAAATCCTGAATCGTGAAACCCCGAAATGTGAAAAGGCCAAAACCCATTAAGCCCCTTTTCGGCATTTCGGGTCCCGGGAGTTCGAAGGGCCTAGAAATGTTGTAGCTAAAGTCACGAAATCCCGAATCATGAAACCCCAAAATGTGAAAAGGCCAAAACCCGTCAAGCCCCTTTTCAGCATTTCGGGTCCCAGGAGTTCGAAGGGCCTAGAAACGTTGCAACCAGAGTCATGAAATCCCGAAATGTGAAACCCTGAAATGTGAAAAGGACAAAACTTGTTAAGCCCCTTTTTCAACATTTCGGGTCTCGGGAGTTCGAAGGACCCAGAAATGTTGTTGTCGGAGTCACGAAATCCCGAATCGTGAAACCCTGAAACCCCGAAGTGTTGGGCCCAGAGTCCTTTCGCATTTCACAATTCAACATTTCTTGTTTCATTTTGTTGGGGCGTAAGAGGTTTGTAAACCTTGAAATCCCAAAATGTTGGGCCCTCAGTCTCTTTGCATTTCACGATTCGGCAAAAAGCGTGGTCTTTTGTCTTTTGTGTTCGACGTTTGTAATCGCCGAAACCTGATTGACCTCTGTTTTTTCACACCATTTTGTTTTCTACGATTTATGCCATTAAACAATAGTCTAAGTTATTTTATCAGTAAAGGTCTTGAATAAATGTCCCCAAACCCTTATTCTTACGGAGCATTACAGTTACCAAATTTAAAAGGGGTCATTCAAATTCGATTCCCTCGGACTCTTATCGAGTTTGGAAGAAGGGAAAAATTTCCCAAAGGTAACTAGGGATTTGGTCCCGGTGGTTACAGTATAAATTTTGCAGAAATTTCTTCTACAGGATTGTCCTGTTCGTTAGAGTAAAAGAAATACTTGATAACTGATTACTACTCGGGTCTCGTTATGCCCTAAATTTTAAATACCAGGGTTATTGCCTTGAAGATAGGCCCTGTTTTCAAATGCTAGATGTTGGATTGAAATATGCTAGATCTATAATACTAAATCATTTCATCTCATTTCGGCGTTCCTTATAATTATTACCAATGTGGTTTAAATCTGCAATAGCGATTATTTAGATTGGATATAAAGGTCCGAGTAAAGTTCTGATTCTATGTTTTTCCTTCCAGAATAATATATGTATATATATCTGTACTTTCTTCATTGTTTATGTCAAAGGGCTAGTAGGAGTTTTAAATCGCATGTTGCATACACAAAACTGTAATTACTTAATCTATATCGTTCACGGTATTTTTGCATGTATNTAACATTTTTTGTATCTAACCAATATACTAATATGAAAAAGGTATTCACTAATGAAAAAAAGATACATATCTGAACCAGATCAATCAGAAAAAAATGGAACAACCACGTTCCACCCAACCATAGATGCAAAACATCCATGTTACTTGTCTCGATCACCCCCAAGCCTCACTATGACTCCATAAGGGTGAACTGAGCTACACAGTTCCAAATTATTTTCCTAACAACTTTTTGTTCACATAAAAATAACCCATCTCTTCTCAACATAATAAGCAGCATCTCGCCTCCCACATATGTTGTATTTATCCTCTTTGTTCTTAGGACTTTTTCATTGAATTCATTTCCCTCCTTGTAAATTTTCATCTTTAGAAATCCCTGATTTTTAGGGGCTATGAATGACAGAATATCACTTTTGACACTTGCCTAATCCAACCTTGAGTTAAATCCAACAAGTCACCCCCTCATAGAGTCATAGTCATCTCTTTTTAACCTTGTCATTCCATCTATTTCATGCATTTATTAAAAAAACACTGTCTCTTACATCTGTCCATCAAAAGAGGACAGTTTCCAAGTCAAACCCTTGCACAATAACTTAAATAATAACAAAAAAATGTCTTAATAGATTCAAATACAAATTTCCATAAATGGGAATTATTCAATAAAATGTTTAATACTTGAGGATATTCCATCCTCTCCCCCTTAAGAATAACATTCTCCTTAGTGTTAGTACTTTCTTCCAGTCATCACTTGGAAAAGAGTTGGATATGTTCTCATCATTTCATCTTTCAACTCCTAAGTAGCCTCCTCAGGACTAAAGTGATTCCATTTCTATTTTACCTGTGCAATGACTATGTTCTAAAGTACAGTTTCTTTCCTTTCTAGAATGTATACAGGTTTCGCTTGGAACTTGCCTTCTCCCACCTGCACCATGTTCCAATCAATAATGTGAGTAGAATCATGTATATAATTTTTTAACAATGAAACATGCAAAACATTATGAATCCTTAAATTAGTAGGTAGCACTAGTTGGTATGCCACTGGTCCAATTCGGGCTAGTACTTCGAGTGGTCCAAAAAACCTTGGTGCCAACTTGGAACAACTTCCTAATTTTAACGAACTCATTTTTTCTTTAACTTTAAGGTATACATGTTCTCCAACATTAAACTCTTTATGTCGTCTTTTCTGATCTGCATAAATTTTATGTTGATCTTGTGCAACCTTTAAATTTGGTTGTACTCTCTTGACTATTCGTTCCATTTCCTAAATCATTTTTTGTCCAATCATTATTGAGTCAACCAGATTATCCCAACTTATCAGATTTGTACATTGTATGCCATATAAGACTTCGAAAGGACTCATTTTTGTTGATGCTTGATAATCGTTATTGTACGCAAACTCAACTAAGTGTAGGTACTCTTCCCACTTAGTTGGTTTCTTTCTTATGTTCATTAGTAACATATATTCAATAATATGGTTTATACATTTTTTTTTTCCATCTGTTTGTGGATGGTAACTTATACTGAGATTCAAATTAGTTTCCAAACCTGCAAACAATGACTTACAAAAAATTGATGTAAACTCGACATCTCTATCTGAAATCACCATTTAGGAATTCCATGCAATCTAAATATCTCTTTCATAAAAATTTCAACGATATAGTAGCTTTATAAGTAGATTTCACAGGTATGAAATGAGAAGACTTACTCAATTTATCCACTACTACCATAATAGAATCATGTTGTCTTTTAGTCTTAGGAAAATCTGTAATGAAATCCATAGAAATAATTTTCCATTTCCATTCTAGAATAAGTAAAGGTTGTAATAAACCTATTGGATGTTGATGTTCATCCTTCACCTGTTGACAGTCTAAACATTTAGATAAACAATCAGTTGTTTCAGATTTCATATTAGGCCAATAAAATTATTTCCTCAAAGATGTTATCATTTGATAATAACCTGGGTGACCAAAATAGGGTTTTTTATGCAACTCATTTAAAAATACCAATTTTAAATCAATAGAATTTGGCACATAGAATCTATTTTTGAACTTTAATATTCCATATTTATCGATACTATAATTTTTCCCCTCTAAATCTCCTTCATTTTTCCGCAATTTTTCTGTTGTTTTGACGTATTCCGCAGCATTTATGCTTGCAGATCTAATTATGTCCTTTAGATCACTTTTTGTTTTACTGATGATGACTTCGTAGATTGCATTAGTTCTTCGACTAAGTGCATCTGCTACTTTATTTTCCTTCTCTTTGATATGTCAAACTTCAAAATCAAATTCACTTAGAAAGGATAACCATCTTGTTTGTCGTGCATTGAGATCCGGTTAGATGTTTCACACCATTGTTATCTATTAATAATAAGAATTTTCTTCCCATTAGGTAGTGTTGCCACATTTTTAGTTTGTGGATCACAGCGGTTAATTCAAGATCATGAGTTACGTAATTCCTTTCCTGTTATTTCAATTTTTGAGATTCGTAACAAAGTAGATGTCCATCTTGTGATAATACACCTCCTAAACCTTCTTTTCTAGCATCTACACAAACTGTACAATATTTATAAGGATCATCCACTTTGAGGATTGGTGTTGTAGTTAGTAATTCTTTCAATTTATCGAAACTTTCTTGACATTTTTGTGACCAAATAAACTTCACTCCCTTCTTTTTTAATGATGTAATGGGATAGACAATTTTGGAAAATCCTCTGATAAACCTCCGGTAATAACCTCTAATTCCGATGAATGATCGTATATTTTCTACGTTTTTAAGTACACACCATTCCATAATATCTTTAATCTTTTAGGGATCCACTTCAATTCCATCTTCTGATATTACATGTCTCAAAGATTCTATTTTCCGTTGATAAAAGTCACATTTGTCGAACTTAGCATATAACTTATGTTCCCTTAGAGTTTGTAATACTAATTTCAAGTGTTGTTCATGCTCTTCTTCTTTTTTCGAATAGATTAGTATATCATCAATAAAGATCAAGACAAATTTATCTAAGTATTGGCTTAACATACTATTCATTAGGCACATAAAAAATGTTGGTGCATTAGTGAGTCCAAAAGGAATTACCACAAACTCGTAATGTCCATAACATGTTTTAAAAGTTTTTTTGTTGATATCTTCATCCTTTATTGTTATTTGGTGATAACCAGAATTTAAATCCAATTTAAAAAAAAAAATTGCTCCTCCCACTTGATCAAATAGATCATTAATCCTTGGTAAGGGATATTTATTTTTAATCATCATTTTATTCAATTGACAATAATCAATACACAACCTCAGACTTATGTCTTTCTTTTTGACAAATAATACCGGTGCTCCCGATGGCAAAAAACTTGGTCTAATGTATCCTTTATTTAATAATTCTTGTAGTTGTATTTTTAACTCAGTCAACTCAAGAATACTCATTTTGTATGGTGCATTTGATACTACTACAAATCCAGGCAATAAATCAATAGAATAGTCTATCTCTCTTTTAGGAGGTAATTCGAGTATTTCTTCTGCAAATACATCCTCAAATCCTTGAAAGACAACAAAATATTCTAACCGCGGTTTGCTTTCTTTATTTAGCATATTTTTCACTTGTAAAGTGTATATTTTACAGCCTTTACTAATGCACTTATTTAATTGTAATGTTGATATTTTTCCGATAGAGACAGGTTTACTAATTCCTTGCATTGTTCTTGACACTCCACTTTCATCTTTGTAAGTAAACAACTTTTCATAATAGTTTAGTACAACTTTATGCTTCTCTAACCAGTCCATACCTATAAGTATGTCATATGAACCTAAATGTAATACATTTAAATTTACCTTCGTATCATTACCATTTATATCCATCTTACAGTCAGAAATGAATCCTGTTACTTTTCTTTTTGTACATGTTGCTAATTGTACCAGCCAAGATTTAGGATGTTTTACCCTTTTTAGCTTGCATGAGTCTACCAAATATGGAGTAACATAACTTAAAGTAGCTCTTGGGTCTATTAAAATAGAAATTGTTTTGTTATGAATTTTACCTTCAATTTCCACAATGGTAGATTGATGATCTGTCTATCTTCCATCTAGAACGACATTGATTCTATGGACACTTTTGACAATATCTCCAATTGTTGAAGCTTATTGTATATATTGAATTGTTTTATTTGTAAAATTTATGTGTGGAAAATTCCTTAACAAGTGCGGTTCACCACATCCCCAACATTTCAACAGTTCTCTAGGATTATCAATTACCTTCTTAAATCCAAAATGATCTGATTTGTTTCCTCCTGAAAAATGTGGTGAATTCTTAGAAAAGTTATTTTCTTGATATCCTTTGGAGATATTATGAAACGGTGATGGCTTGAAACCTTTCTTTCTCTAGTTGATTTTCTCATGTTTCTTCTCTCTCCATGCCTTTGGGTTTTCATATCGTTGTTTGTATTGTTCATAGCATATTCTTTTTTTTCGTAGTACTTCATTCAAGGTATTTGGATTATCAAAATATATTATGTCCTTATTTGACTGAGGTAAACAACTTAAAAATATCTGAAATTTCACCTTTCACAAACCTTAACAGCTCTAGAAATTTAGTAATGAGATCTTCCATAGACATATGTCCTAACTTTAACTCATAAAATTCTTTAGTTTTTCTTTCACAATAGTATTCAAACAAATATTGTTTCTCAGAATATTTCATGAAATCTGTCCATTCCATTTTCTTTTCTTTTAGACCTTTGACTAATTTTAAATCGTGCCACCATATACTAGCTTTACCCTTCATATTAAAGATAGCCATCCTCACTTTCATTTTACTATAGTAATTGTAAATATGGAAATACTTATTTATGTCAAATTATCATTAAGGTCGATTTCTTACGTATGGAAGTTCACAAACTATATGATGGTCAAAGTAATTAAACCCTCAGGGTTGAATTCCCTAGCACCTAAGTGGAACGAACTCCGAATAGAAACAAGACTTGAGTCACTTGCATGGCAATTCATAGGTCGGAAAGCTACTGTGTACAACGATCTATTTATAGTTTAACTCTTCAACTTTTGATTTCATGACTTTGTTATTCATTTATTAATGATGGGTCTGTGTGATATTTGCGAGGGAATCCGTTAGAAGATGTTGGAGGTCTTCCACGAACTTGTTGTAGCAACGAGGGACCAACACATGCAAGATGTCCTTTTTTTTTCTCTCGTTTAATTTTTATTAATTGATGCGACCTCTAACTCTTTTATATATTTATTTATGCCTGTATGTATAATACTTTTATTATCTGAATAACTCTGAATTTCTTACTCAATGAAACTAAGGTTTATTATCTTTGATTTGTAAATATATGTTGGAGTTTCGAGTAGTTTGTTACTATTGGAAAGATATTCAAAATTCCAAAAATTTAGATTTCCTATAAAATCCTTTCCCTATCTGTAATTTGTGCGTGTTAAATTTTCTTATAAATTTTCTCTTTAAAGAGAATTTCTCTTTGTTTTTAATAAGGGCTGGAAACTAATTCTCACCAATGACCCTTTGTAAATATATGTTGGAGTTTCCAGTAATTTGTTACTATTGGAAAGATATTCAAAATTCCAAAAATTTAGATTTCCTATAAAATCCTTTCCCTATTTGTAATTTGTGCATGTTAAATTTTCTTATAAATTTTCTCTTTAAAGAGAATTTCTCTTTGTTTTTAATAAGGGCTGGAAACTAATTCCCACCAATGATCCTACATATATATATATATATATATATATAATCCTTGTATTCTAATTCAAATAAAATCGAAATCTTATCTAAATATTTATACATATATTTGAGCATGTCATCTCAATCAAGTCTTATTTCTTAGGTTTTACTTTGTACTACCATTTACTCTGAAATGTAGAAATCCATCAATGGTATCTGAATATATATACACTGAATGCACAAATATTTTAACCTTATGATAACTTCTCAATCTAACATTATTTGTATCTAAACAATATACTAATATGCAAAAGGTATTCACTAATGAACAAAAGATGGATATATGAACCAGATCATCAAGAAACAAAAGGAACAACCACTTTCCACCCAACCGTGGATGCATAAAAACCAAGTTACTTGTATCGATCACCCCCAAGCCTGAATATGACTCCATAAGGGAAAACTAAGCTATACTCCTTAGCCAATGTACCTATGTACAGTTCTAAATTATTTTCCTAACACCTTTTTGCTCACACAACAATAACCTATTCCTTCTCAACATACTAAGAAACATCCTCCCTCCCACATATGTTGTATTTATCATCTTAGTGCCTAGGAATTTCTCATTAAATTCATTTCCCTCCTTGGAAATTCGTATCTTTAGAAATCCCTGATTTTTAGGGGTTGCCAATGACAGAAGATCACTTTTGACACTTGTCTAGTCCATCTC
>SNQJ01S0070251.1:47422-59714 GCA_010110895.2 Picea sitchensis | reverse complement strand
GAACAACACAAGCCATGTACAAAACACGCTTATTGACCATGTATGGTCAAATGTGCCCATTTCTCAATACAACATCTTTATCTTAGACACATATTGGTCTGATAATGATACAATTGGTATTGCACTTGAATTATGAGATATACATCAAACATATTGCAAAATCATATTTCTATGTTTCAAAGTATATCTATCTAGATTGTTGCGAAAAACCAAATTATCCAACTTCTTAGTTTTCCCTGGTTTGTACACATACTGGTCTGATCACCATAAAATTGGTATTGCACTTGAATTATGAAATATACATCAAACATATTGAAAAATCATATTTCTATGCTTCAAAGCATATCTGTCTATCTTGTTGTAGAAAATCGAGATATCCAACTTCTTAGTTTTCCCTGCTTTGTAATTGATTTCGGGCACAGAATTTTTTTACCAAAAAAAATTATATATACACAATCATGGATGAACAAAACAAAAAAAAAACAATACATTCTTCTAACACTATCTGTTACTCTATTCCTTTTATTCTATTTTATTTAGTCTATGTACATATTACTTGATTTGTTCTTTACATGTCAACTTATGTTCATGCACATTTTGTTTTGTACTTTTTTTCATAGAAACAAATAGGAAAACTAGACACGGCAAAGAAATCTTAACCGGAAATGTAGAATAATCCATGAAAAGGTGCATATTTCTACCCGTGTTCCATATCCAATAGTTTTTCATTTACTCTGTCTATATTTTTTGTACTTTTTTTCAGCTCTATTTTTTTTCTACTTGGATACTCCATATCTTCCTGTACATTAACTTGTCTTCATGTCAATTCTATTTTTCTGTGCTGCTATCTTGAAATAAAGAAATTTGTACTCCATCTTTTTTTTCATGTGCTCCTACGTAGCAGCTTGCTTTCATGTCCATTGTATTCTCTGTATTGCTACATTGAAAACAAGAACACAGTAATTGGGCACAAGGATGGAGCCTTATGTGCCAGATCTGAAAAGGTTGGAGCCCAATGTGCCACAACAAATACAATGTGTATTCCTGAGACTAAGAGGTATGGTTACAAAAAACTTTGATCTGCATACATTGTCCAAGTTGTCCAATTTAGTTTTAAAAAATTAGCTATTTCATTTGTTTGGCAAGTGGAGACAAAAAAATAATTTCAAAAATTATTCACTAATGTAATGTACATAAGCATGGAATGAGGAAGCGGTCGGTCGGAATCTTGATAAATTATAGCATTATATAAATTACTATAAATCTTGGTAAAATGTTATAATATTCTATAAATTACTAAATCTCATGTTACGGTCGATCAGACTCGTGATACATAAGCATGGCTATAAATGTGAACTCGTGAGTCCACCAACCCGCACACCGTGTCACATCTATTTTATACTATATTTCTATTTTATTTACTCTATATACATATTCCTTGCTTTTTTCTTTACATGTCAACTTATGTTCATGTCCATTTTGTTTTGTACTTTTTTCCATAGAAACAAACAGGAAAACTAGACACGGCAAAGAACTCTCAACAATAAATGTAGAAGAATCCATGCAAAGGTGCACATTTCTACCCGTGTTCCATATCCAATATTTTTTCGTTTATTGTGTCTGTATTTTTTGCATTGGTTTGCAGCTCTGTTTTTTTTCTCCTTGGATACTCCATCTCTTCTTGTACATTAACTTGTCTTCATGTCAATTCTCTTTTATGTGCTACTATCTTCAAATAAATAAATTTGTACTCCATCTTTTTTTTCATGTGTTCCTACGTAGCAACTTGCTTTCATGTCCATGGTATTCTTTGTATTGCAACATTGAAACAAGAACACAGTTATTGGGCACAAGGATGGATCCTTATATGCCACATCTGAAAAAGATGGAGTGCAATGTGTCGCAGCAAATACAATGCGTATGCCTAAGAATAATAGGTATGGTTACAAAAAAAAATTGATCTACATACATTGTCCAATTTGTCCAGTTATATCTTGTTCCCATGGTTGATGTGTTATTATCATCATAATTATCACACTAATTGTTTTTCTGTGAGGCATACAATTCTTCTCTCCCTTTCGTTTTCCTCTTCTATACTTATTCATTCTCCCTTTTCTTCTTCCCATATATTATCTGTTTCTGATTCTATACTTGGTCCCATGTCTATGCTCGTGGGTTCTTAGGATGGCGAAGTGACAGAATCCATGTCCATCTATATATTTACATCACAAGTCTGACCGAGTGTCGTTCGTTTTCATAGTTGGTGAATTTTATGGCCATGGGTTCCTGCATAGGTTCCATTGAACTCTCATGCCCTGTGTTCATAGTATACATATTGCACCTGAAACTCCAGGCATTTGAACCCCCACGCCTCAGTCTACCTACAATGACTCTGTCTGAATGATTTCATATAAATGTTCAAAGTCATATATTTTGTCTATTGCTTGTTGAGATAGATATAAACAACATCTCTTTTATCTTGAACCAGGGTCTGTTGATCTCTAGCTATATTCCATGGCTGAAAATATTTTTCCCATGGTTGATATTTTCCCAGTTCGATTCCACACTTAGCCAATTTTATGGCCGCGGGTTCCCCCAATGCATTATCGAACTACCATGCCCCGTGTTTGGATATACATCTTGCACCCAAAACTCCGGTTATCTACAATTCGACCACAGACTCCTTGAACTCGCAAGCCTCACTATGCCTATGATAACTCCGTCTGACCGCCCTGCCTTTCCATACTTAAGACCAAGTGTTTTTCTGTGACGCATAAACTTCTTTAATCTCTTTGTTTTTCTCTTCTATACTTGTCGCTTTTCCCCTTTTCTTCTTCCCCTCTATCATCCCTTTTTGCTTCTATACATAGTCGCATGTCTATGATCGTGGGTTACCGGGGTTACGGACTCAGAAATTCTATATCCATCTATATCTTCACATCATGAGTCTGACCGATTGATTTTACCAAAGTAACAAATCATCTTTCACTCCCCTCCATCCCCGCCACCTTCGCCCCTTCCCAATGCAAATTAACTATGATTTTAATAGTGACAGCTCACCACAGATGTTTGAAAAGATTGTAATTAATAAGCGGAAAGATCGATGACATCTCCCATTAAAATGCATTAATGGGAGAATATTATGAAATCTGATTAGTTTCTTTCTGTCAATTTTGAATTCGCAAAAAAATGTTGGTTATTTTAGTTTTTTTAAGGCGTCATCATAGCAAGAATGCAATATTGTGTTGGCCCACTATCATATACAAAGGTGTTGACATGATGCCCCTCTTTAGTATTGTGCATATATTACAAGTTCGGATATTTGAGAACAGGATTGCATATGAAAATGTTGGTCCAGCCTTACAATTTGAACATAGTTTTCATTTGGGCCACAAAGAACACTAATAAAATAAAATAATATGAAAATTGCTTAAGTAAATATAACAAATTATCTTATAAATTAAACCTAATTTTGTCAAGATCCAGGTATATTACATAGGTGGCAATGTTTTTCCCTCTTTTCTATACTTTCTCAATTTCCTTTCCATCTTCGCACACTTTCCCAGTGCAAATTGATTACGCTTTTATTAGCTTTGAAAAGATTGGCATTAAAAGGCAACAAGGCCGAGGACATATCCCATTAAAACACATTGAACCAAGATTTACCAGAGATTATATTATGATGTTACAGCGTCCATTTTAAATACAATGAGGAAGCAAAGGAATGTTCTCATCACCTATTTTTGCAGCTCGACAACATTTTTGTGGAGATACGTTGAATATTTTTGGGTGCGATGACCAAAGTTTTCAGTGGTCCATAGCTTATGACTACTACTCGTCCACTTCTACCCAGAAGAAATTTATGTCGACATCTGAAATTGCAGCGATAGATTGTGTCCCCAATTTTTTTAACTTCAAGGACTTGGTCACGTGTTGCACCAAGAACTATATTCCGAACCGGATTATCCAGATGGGCAACCATTCCCAAGTCTGCCTATCGCCTCAAGTATTTCGAAAGATGTTAACACTTCCCGACCCAATGCCTACTTTCAAGGGCGAGAACTGCAGACAGCTCTTAAAGAATCATGGTAATGAATTGGACCTCTTGCCAAAGTTCTTATAGGACCTAGCGCATGCTCCCCGGGACATAGCCATATTACAGTTTAGTGCATTTAAATACATTTTTCGGCAAATTGCATGGCTTTTCACGAGGATAACAAGACAAGAAAGTACAGCCAGCATCTCTCAGATGATTATGTATATTTATATTTTACGGTCAAGGAACAAGCCATATTCCATTACGATAAGTTGATTTCCATTTAAGTCTCTTCCCATTTATTGCAATACAGAAAGCAGAAGAAATCCTTTATGTCATCTTATTTAATTTTTGTTGTGGTGAATTGCTATCCATTTCCTGGACTATCTATGTGTAAGAAGTTGAACTATGAATTTGACCCAGTAACATTCTCGTGCCAAATATTATGGAGACACGACGCTTGCCAACATTTTTATAAAGTCTTTAATGATTTTGTTTTAGTTTTTAAAGCATTCATATTTGGAAAGTATTTTCCCCGGTTGTCTAGACAGCTGACAATATTCCTGGATAGGAAGGGCACACTAGAATAAATGGAGAACTATAATGTTATAAGGATTTATGGGTCTAAACAAAATCCTTCCTTCCTTCCATGTCACATATCTGGTACAATGGTGTTTGTTGGAATAGCAAGGGAGTACATCTACTAGTTGCATTTTTTCCATGAAAAAAAAAAATCAATTCTTCTCTCTGACTTGGAAAGTCGGGGATTTCATGGTCAAGAACCACTTCAATAGTTCTTTCACTGAAACTATCCTGAATGAACTCGGTTCCAGTACCAATGATTCACACAAGCAGAACCGAAAAGGCCCAGGTGAAAAAAGTGCCCAATCCCCGACCGCTACACCCAAGACCATAGCATCTCGTAGCAGTACTCCAACTACCTACCCAAGTAACAAAGTCACAAACAGTTCTTCAGGCGGAGGAGGAGATAACAACCCTCCCTCCAGAAAAATTGAAAGTTGTCACAAACTTCCCATGAGCAAAAAATGGAAAACAATAGTCCAAGAACAGCAGGGACCAAGGGGAGAAATTGATATCCACGATCTCTCCCTGGAAGATATGGATCTAGAAATTGACATTGAAAAAATGTTCCTTGACGACGACCACCTAGAGAGAATTTCTCCACACAATCCTGGGATGGAAATAATTGGCATAGATACATTGGACGAAGAAGAGTCTTTTGCATTTCATAGCATTGTTTTTTACAGCAAATCCAAAAAATTGATTATTGAAAAGAGAGATGTAAAGAATAAGAAAGGGAAATCCCGTTCACAGATCAACCTATGCAACATGTGTGCTTCCCAGATCTCCCAGATACATCGAGCAATTGGAGATGCTCTAGACAACTCTATTAGCGGCCTTGAAACGGAAAACATGATGTTAAAGGAGTTAATCAAAGAATTGGAGGCAACTTTAATGTATCTTCCATTGTTTTCTATTCCTTTGGCAATGGTCGAGCCCACCATACCTGTGCCAAAGTTAAAAGGATCAGCAAGCCTTATCACATCGGCCTAAGACTATGTGGAAAATAATATAAATTGAAGAATGCAATTAATAACAAAATCTTGGGAGATGTCAAAGAATATGGTCTCTTTTGGAACAAGAGCGCGTGCTTTTCATGAGTATCTGCAAGCAGATCTCAAGAACAAGCAAGGTTTCTACCTCGATGCAGTTTTACCATTTGGTGTTAAAGTTACCGATATGACAGAATTCAGAAGAAGACAGGAGGATCTCCCTTCCTGGATCGAATAGACCATCTAAATGCATGCTGGAAAGAAAAGGTAAAGAACCTGATTGGTATCGTTCAAGAATGTAGCCAGACCATATCTAGAAGAGACAAACTATTCAAGAAGCTAACTGAGATAGATCTAGCTGCCAGCACTGATGAAATCCAGGACCTGAAATTGATATTCAACTCGTTGTTTTTAACCAAGCAAGCATTTGATGATCAAGTTCATCTCTATAAAACATTGTCATTTGAAAATTTCTATGGCATTCTTGAATATGGTGAAGATGACGTGAAAACCTGGCTAGTCGATTATGTGATTAAAAACCAAGGTATTCAACAAGCATTGCACAACTTGTCTATTGATCTAAGGGACTTGGAAAGTGAATTCTTCAATATAAAAATCCGGCATGAAATCAATGTGGCGCCCATGAGGAGCTACAACGAAGAATGGTTCAAAAAGGTTGTCAACCAGATTACAAATGAAGTTCAAAGCCAAAGAAATCCATAAAAGGACATCAGCGAGAAAATGACAAGGCATGGGACACCATCATAGTAAGTTGATATTGATTATATTATTTTGTCTTCATCCGCTTACTCTAACAAAGCTTTAACCGAGATCTAACAATTTTCTCTTTCTTCTTGCCAGGTTTTGTTGTTTTCCATCGCCGAATTTCTTTTTTCTACAAACTTTGTTCTTGTACATCTTTGCTTTGTAGTCTGCGGCAGTCCAAATCCGAGTCATTCTGGAAAATGCATTTTTATTTCATGGAATATGTACTAAACTATATTTTTTTTACAAATTCGAAGACATCTATTTTTGGGAAATAGTCTCAAATGTATTTTGTGACCCAGTTTATCTGAATATAAATATTTGAAGTTGTTCTATGGTGATCTTCAATGTTTGGTGTTGTTATTTGAAATTTGTATTTCTTCTTAAAATTAACTCATTTCCCTGTACATGTTCATGTTCTATATTGTGCATATATTGCAGCTTCCTCTATTTCAGAATATTCTTCGATATACAAAATGTAAAGTCATATATTTTTTTCTCTATTGCTTGTGGGTTTGAGAAAAAAATGTGAGCCCAAAACACCATTCAAATTCAAACATGGTTTACATTTGGACCACAAATAATCTATGAAGATCATTAATATGAATACATTTTAAATAAACAAAAACAAAATCCCTTTAAACTTCAACCTGACTTTCTTGGAATCCTGGATTGCCCGCGAGTTGATCGGTTAGCAGATTGCCAAATCCTCATTTTCATATATATCTTCACATCAAGAGATTGACTGACTACCGTCTCTTTCAACACTTAGCCAATTATCTCACCGCAATGTCCTAACTTAGCGCTATCGAATTATTATCCCACATGTTCTGTGATATACAGCTTGCACCCAACACTTTCATCATATACATTTTGCACCCAACAATTCTATGATACACATTTTGCAGACATCACTTCCATCAATTGAAATTCGACCCTAGACCACTACAACTTGAAATCTTCACTATACCCAGGTTCACAACTTTCGGAAAAACGACTAAGCAACGAGAAAGATAAAGTACAGGGAAAAGAGAAACGGGAATTTGGTTAAGTATAGAAGATGGAAAAGAATGGTTAGAATATTCACATATGTGATAGATATCCCATTTCCTGGCAAGATATTTTCCTTCATGTTTTCATAGAAGTTATATACTTATTGCATATACTTGGAAAGAAGTGCGAAGGTGGCGGGCACAGAAAACAACGACTAGGAATTGGAAATTGTCTGGACCCACCAACCCGACAATCCGAGAAATAAATTGTCATGGAAAGAAGTTGGAAGGGCTTCAAAATAGGCTGACAAGGGTTCCTGAGGAGTCATGAGGCCCTGACGGTCAAATTTTATTGATCAGAACTTTTGAGTGTGAACTATGTAACATGGAAGAGGGGTTGATGTAGGAGTCTGGAAGTCAATTTGTATATCACGGAAGTCGAGGGGATGTTTGTATATGTAGGAGTCCGCATTTTTATTTCACAGGATATGTATTGAACTATATATTTTTTTACAAATTCAAAGACAGCTATTTTTGGGAAATATTACCAAATGTATTTTGTGACCCAATTTATTGGAATATAAATATTTGAGGTTGTTCTATGGTGATCTTCGATGTTTGGTGGTGTTGTTCGAAATTTGTATTTCTTCCTAAAATTAACTCATTTACATGTACATGTTCTTGTTCTATATTGTGCATATATTGCAACTTCCTATATTTCAGAATATTCTTCGATATACAAAATGTAAAGTCATATATTTTTTTCTCTATTGCTTGCAGGTTTGAGCAAATATTGTGAGCCCAAAACACCATTCAGATTCGAACATGGTTTACATTTTGACCACAAATAATCTATTAAGATACATTAATATGAATACATTTTAAATAAACAAAAACAAAATCCCTTTAAACTTGAACCCGACTTTCTCGGGCTCCTGGATTGCCCGTGGGTTGACCGATTAGTGGACTGCCAAATCCTCATTTCCATCTATATCTTCACATCAGGAGCCCGACCGACCATCGTCCCTTTCAACACTTAGCCAATTATATCACCGCGGTGTCCAAACTTAGCGCTATTGAATTCTTATCACGTGTGTTCCATGATATACATCTTGCACCCAACACTTTCGTCATATACATTTTTCACCCAAAAATTTTGTGATACACATTTTGCAAACAACACTTCCGTCATTTTCAATTTGACCCCGGACC
The DNA here is from genome assembly GCA_010110895.2 of Picea sitchensis. NCBI lineage: Eukaryota > Viridiplantae > Streptophyta > Pinopsida > Pinales > Pinaceae > Picea > Picea sitchensis. The sequence continues at coordinate 51,135 of SNQJ01S0070251.1, read as the reverse complement.
ATTGGAACTTGCAAGTTTCACTATACTTGGGTTCACAACTTTCGGAAAAATGACTAAGTAACGAGAAAGATAAAGTACAGGGAAAAGAGAAACGAGAATTTGGTTAAGCATAGAAGACAGAAAAGAAGGGTTAATATATTCACATATGTAATAGATATCCCATTTCCTGGAAAGATATTTTTCTTCATGTTTATGGAGAATTTATACACTTATTGCATATACTAGGAAAGAAGTGTGAAGGTGGCAAGAACATAAAACAATGACTAGGAATTGGAAATTGTCTAGACCCGCCAACCCGACGATCCGTGAAAGAGATTGCAAGAAATTGTCATGGAAAGCGGTCGGACGGGCTTCAAAATAGGATGACAAGGATTCGCAAGGACACGTGAAGCTTCAACGGTAAAATTGTATTGATCAGAAGTCCGAAAGTCAATTTGTATATCGCGGAATTCGGGGGGATGTTTGCAGGGCAAGGAACACTGGAACTGCACTTCGCCTGTCTGGGAATTTGCAAGCAAAAAATTTGGGTAAGTATGGAATTGGAGGCACGAAAGACATTCCAAGAAATGGTGAAATATGGAAAGCAAACGTAAGGGCTTCAAAATGGGATGAAAATTGTGTATCACGGAAGATGGTATGATGTGGGAGTGCGACAGTAAATTTGTATATCGCAGAGGTCCGGATGTTGTTTGCAGGTCACGGAACAATGGAAGTGAAATATAGAGCATGCCTGCCCAAGAGTCCGCGATATGAAAAGTGGTTAGGCATCCAATCGCTAGCAGTCAGTCGGAGTCATGATATAAAAGCACGAGCGCAAATGTGAACCCATGATTCTGCCAACGCGCACATTGAGACATTTTTGGAAAAATGACCAAGGAGAAAGAGAGAGTAGAGGGGAAAAAGAAACGGGAATTTGGTTTATATTCAAATATGCAATAGATATTCCATTTCCTAGCAAGATATTTTTTGTATGTTTCTGGATAAGTTGTATACAGATTGCATATACCTGGAAAGAAGTCTGAAGGTAGCAGGCACATGAAACAGCAACTAGAAATTGGAAATTTCATGAACCCGCGAACTCGATGATCCATGAAAGAGATGTCAAGAAAGTGGTCAGACGAGCTTCAAAATAGGTTGACAAGGACACCCTAGGAGACATAAGGCCCCGACTGTCAAATTGTATATATCAGAACATTTCAGTGCAAAATGTGTAACACGGAAGAGGGTATTCCTTCCATCCTCAATGCATATTCATTCTTCTTTTACTATTGACAGGTTCGTTTATTGGCATCAACAAGAAAAAAAACGTATTCAACAGTGATTTACGGGAGCCCGTTCGACCCCCGAGTTAGCACTATTATAGATCTTGCACCCAAAACTTGCATTAAGATACATTAATATAATACAATTTAAATAAATATATTTAAACTTGAACCTGGATTTTTTTGAACTCGTTGATTGGTCCTATATCGTCACATCATGAACCCGACCGACTACAGTTCCTTTCAACACTTAGCCAATAATCTCTCCGCGGGGTCGCGACTTAGCACTATCAAATTTTTATGCCCCCTGTTTCGTGATATACATGTTGGTTTTCTTATTGGAATTTATAAGCAAAAAAACGCAATCAACAGCGATTTACGTGAGTCCGACCGATCCCTGGGTTGTCGCTATTATAAATCTTGCACCCAAAACTGTCGTCATCTACAAGTGAGCGATATACATCTTGCACCCAAAACTTCTGGAATCTACAATTTTCCGCGACTTAGTGCTATCGAATTCTTATGCCCCATGTTCTGTGAAATACATGTTGCACACAACACTTTCGTGATATACATTTTGCACCCAACACTACCGTCATTTACAATTCGACCCCGGTTCACAAAACTTTCAAACCATTTATCACCCTCTTCAATCCCCGCCACATTCCTGCCCTTCCCAATGCACATTCGTTATGCTTTTACTATTGAAAACTCAGCATATAGGTTCACTCATTTGCATTAATAAGCAAAATAGGCATTCAAGTATATGGGAGTCTGACCCACTGTCGTTTCTTTTCATACCTACTTGTTGGGTTGTCGTAACCGAACTTTCCTTCCCCCTTTTTCGTGATATACATCTTGCACCCAAAACTTCAGTGATCTACAATTCCATAGTTAGCCAACTTTATAGCAGTCGATCTTCGGGTTGGCGCTATTATAGATCTTTCACCCAGAACGTCTGCAATCTACAATTCTGTGATGCACATATTCCACCGAAAACTTTTGTACTATAAAATTTGTCCAGCTCACAAGCTTTGTTCTACCCAGCTTCACAAATATTTCAAAGCATTTATCGTTGCCTTCCATCCCCGCTACCTTTGCACACTTCCCAATGCACATGGATTATGCTTTTACTAGTGACAACTCAACATACATGTTCGAAAGAGATTGGCAGTGCTTTACTTAGTCACAACTTGCCATACAAGTTTTCTTAACAATATTACTCGACTCTCCCCATTTTCCAAAAATAACCTTATAAGCTACTTGGCAGGGACTACGCTGCCACACAACACTTGTTACTCCTATCACATAAAGTGACTATAATAATATAAAATAACTCCTTATTCCTTCCTTTGTTTTTTTTTTTTTAATTTAAAGTGAATGCACTAACCAATATTCAAACTTTGTGAATTCAAGATCAGTGAATTTTGAGCACTAGAAGCACGGTAATACCTTGAACGGAACATGTGGATCTATCTGAGCTCCAAGTTATAAAGCGGTTGAGCATAGATTTCTTCCCTTTTTTTTAAAAATTTCTGGGAAGTAACCCAACAGAAATAAGATTTCTCTTCCTTCTCTTCAGTGCATGAGATTGTACAGGTAGCATAGATTTGTAATCAACGTAGATTTTGTGCAAATTGTTCTCTATAATATTTTCAACTTCAAATTGTTTTCCACTTCAATGGATTTGAATATTTTTCAATAGGCCAGCAACCACAAATGCAAGTTGATATTCAATGATGGTGGATTCTTACAGATTGCAAAACCCCAAGATGTCTAACATCAAATCAATGATAATTGATTCAAGTTGATGCGTGGGAGAGTGTGCTCCTTGTTACTTGCCACTATGTGCATCAAATCTGTGCAGATCACTTCAGATTCAATTAAAACAGTAAATCACTAAGACCATTTTTCCTTTTCTAGATGGAGCTCTGTGAAGTGTTGCGGTAAAAGAGTTAACAAAATATTGTTGATGTAGTGTATCAAATCAGATAAATAACTCGAAAATTTCCTGGGCAAATTACAAATCCTTCAATGTTTGACCTGATATATTCTCATTGAAAATAGTGTGCTACCAATGTTAATAAATAGAACACACCAGATCAGAGATAAACCTCTCAAGGATCCTTTGCATTAAGTTTGATCGATGTTGCTTTCTTCCACTTCCCTTGATCAGTGTTACAATCGTCCAATTTGATTTTCACCTCGCACAGATGGATATGCACAACCACCATTTAGATCTAATAGTTCCACATCAAATTTGACAGATCATAACTTGCTTTTCATTGATATGGACATTGGATGTATGTAGTCTACTAGATTCACTCATGTGTATGATTAGAATTCAATCACAACCTCATTATCAATAGTAATCACTAAGTGATTTGAGTAATCGTTGGTTTCCTCGATGATGTAGCTCATGTGCCAATTTGTGCATCTTTCGTTGCATGC
>SNQJ01S0070250.1:6099-38422 GCA_010110895.2 Picea sitchensis | reverse complement strand
GAATCAATTGTTACTATGCTTAAACAATTTTATGCCTATTGAAATATTATTAATCTTCTCCAAGTGATCATCGAGATTATGGAAGACATGAATAGCAAAAATAATAGACATCAATCACACATATGGTATACACAAAGACATATATTCATGAAGAAACCCATAAAGGGAGAAAACCTCTTCTTCTTAGAATGATAGGCAATCTTTTATGTTCTATAGATCATCAATCTTTGAGCACCAACTCAAAATGAGGCTACAACTTGTTGAGAGCACCAACTCTCTAGTTTCCCTATCACACAAAGTGTTCTAGCACCAACTAGATGGAAGCACAAACTTCCAGTCACACAGGAACCAACCTGTATAATAGTGAACAATGGTTCTCCCTTGCACCGCCCTACCACCCTGGTTTTTTTGGCTGCAACCAGATGGAAGATACAACTCCCTATGTTCAAGAACCCATTTGAAACTCTGAGGACAACAGTCCTCCCTAGCACCACCCTACCACCCTGATTATAAATCTTTACTTGAATAAGACCTTACAACAATACAAACATTTCAATGCTTACCACTTCTTCTCTGTTCTGTAATTCTATTCTACTTCTGTCTGTTCATGCTTGGCTCCACTTACTGTCTATATCCATCTTCTCTTCCTCTATTCTTATCATGCTCTTAGTTTCTCGTATAGTCTTCTGTTTTCACCATTTCTGCTCTGTCCAGCTTATGTTCTTCATCTATGCATCTTTTCAGATCTGTTTCTTCTATCTTCTTGATCACATACATTTCAACTTATTTTACCGAGAAACAACAACCACTCTCTGTCACGACAATTTTATTTTATTCCTGCTCTCATTATGCATTACACTTCACATATCCAACACTCAAGTCGGGAATCTCAAAAACCCTCAGGCATCATGATTCAAATGCTCAAGAACAATGATTCAACCGCTCAAGAACAATGATTCATTTAGTGTAACTGAATCGTAATTGATCAAGAAATCACTAAGTGAAACATCAACCCTTCGATCAGATTCTATTTGATCAGCACCATTGGATTATACACGCAGAGGCCCTTATGAATTTTCAATGAGTAACCTCTGATGTGGAGCCTAGTAGCGCTAGCTCCTTCCCCTATCTTCCACTGATGTGACCTTGGGTGATGATATCATGTGATCATGTGAATGTGGGCACGACCAAAGGGGGTTTGAGATCAAACTGCATTTCTCCCCACAATTTACCTCGAGCCTCCATGTGTCCTTTATCCAAAACTGTGGTTTCAATTGTGGCCTACCCTTAACTTTTTAAAGTTCAGGCACCTTCAATCCTTGCAATGCAATGGGACCGTTAATCTCACGATCTTGAAAGTGCTCCTGAATGGATGGTTCAGATCTATCTTCTCATGTCTGCAGATAAGATCTAGCCTTCCTAAATAAATGGTTGTGATTTACTTCATGATCCGGGTTCTGGGAATTTCAAATCTCAAACCCTTCTTTTCTTCGTACGCCAATCTTCCAGAGTTGATGATCTACAGACACCTGTCCTTCTCAATCGTCGGCTCTGCCTCTACTTCAGGAATTTGACCTTTCAACTTGATCAACGATTATGTGGCCCCTTTCTCGATCAACGATCGAGATCTCCTTCAGGTCTCCAGACTTCTAAAATCTCAAGTCTCAAACTTTACTTCCCCTCGAAGTATGTGGATTGCTACCACCTGTCCTCTTGGATTGGATGGTTGAGGCTTACTTCGTGTCTTTACCCAGATTCCATAAGATTATACCATGTCTTTTCTGGATTAGACAACCCATATTTAATTCATACGATCTGACGCTTGAGATATTATTTAGATGATCTGATGACTAAGATCTACTTCGGATGATCTGACGATCGAGAATTTATTTCAGCTTTCCGGGTCTCCGAGCTTCGAGAATTTCAAAACTCAAACTTACGCTCTGGATCAGATGACCCAGATTCACTTTAGATGATATGATGCTTGATATATTCTTTGGATGATCTGATGATTGAGATCTACTTCGAATGATCCGATGGTCAAGAATGTATTTCGATTCTTCAGGTCTCTGGGCTTCAGGAATTTCAAAACTCAAACTGACGCTCTGGATCAGACGACCCAAATTCACTTCGAACAATCTGACACTTGATATCTTCTTCAGATGATCTGACGAATGAGATCTAATTTGGACGATTCGGTGGTCGAGAATGTGTTTCGTCTCTCCGGCTCTCTGGGCTTTGGGTATTTCAAATCTCAACTGGAAATTCTTGAAGTGATTTCTCTGAAGCGTAACCTCCTCATAAATTTAGACCCGAAACAAATGATGTTCGTTTGATCAAGATATTAGATCAACGACTTGATCTGTCTATGATGCATATTTACCTTGGATTAAATCCAACAAATCTCCATCTTATCTTATCCTATCCTTCCACTTAATTCGATCCAAAGACAGACGGAGATTCAGATAATCAAATTCTTAAACCTTGTGCCCTGTTTATCCTATCCTTCATTTAACTTGATCTGACGACTGACAGATATTTCGGTGATCAAATTCTCAATATTTTTTCCCCACTTATCCTATCCTTCCATTAATTCAATCCGATGGCTGACGAAGATTCAGATAATCGAATTCTTAAACCTTGTGCCCCTTTTATCCTATCCTTCACTTAACTTGATCCGATGGCTGACAGATATTCGGGTGATTGAATTCTCATTCATTTTGGCTTGTCCTATGGAGATGTTAATCCTAATCACATTTCTGTACTACATTTTTCCTTATGATCTTTGATCTTTTCATACTATTCACTTCTCCTCCTGAGCTTATGCTTTCCCTGTTTTCCATCGTCGCTGCTATTCTTGCCATCAATGACAAGCACACACTTCCTGTAAAACATGCCAACAACAAGGGCAGACATAATTTCTAAAAAAGGATGTAGTTGTACCCCCTACTGTTGTAGAAGCTAGACAAAACACTGAAGGACTTGTCCAGGCTATGTCACAAGTTATCCTGAAAGAAGGAGAAATCAAAGGGCTAAAAGGAAGCATAGAGAAATTGAAGAAGGAAATGCATACAAAGGATGAAAGAAAAATGAAGTCCTGCAGGAAAGGATAGATAAGTTGAAGATGAGATCAAGAGGCAAAGGCATGTTGCAGGGGGCCAAGCATATCATATGGGACTCTATAGCTATTGAATTTGTGAAGTTCATATTATATTTGAATTTCATTAATGGTAAATACAACATAGACATCACAGCCAGAAGCAGGTTCACTGTTGTAAATGAAACTTTAGCAAAGAAGCCATCAGAATGGGCCCAAAATTCCATAAATCTACTCAACTCCATTCCTACTACATAACTTTAGACTGTTGGAGTTAAAGACCAAACTACATTGATTATATGGGCCAAAAGGGTTATTGCTAAACATAACCTGTTGAAATCAGTCCAAACCAAGGCAACACAAATGGAGCAAAGTGTGCAAGATTTCAAGGATTTGTTTGAAGAGTTGTTTATCAAAGGCCTCCCACAATTTTGGGATGGAAAAGGAAAATTATATGATCATGAAGAATACAATGCTTGCCTCACTTAGTGCGGGATGGATCTTTCCAAATTCGAAACCTTGGAGGAAAATCTGAAAGGAGCTACACTAGTGGAGCATCTGATTATAGACTTTGAGATTCCGAATCAGTTCAAAGCAGTCAAAATTGGACTACTAGTCATAAATATGCCTCCTTCATTGACCTAGAGATCCTGATCAAAGAAATGATAGATTATGATATCCCTTCTGACTTGCAATGTAAGGAGATAGTATGACTAGGTAAAACAAAGTGCAGTTTTCGAGGGTCTAGTAAATGATGTCTAGGTGTCACTGAAGATGGAAGATTACGTGGAATACCATAGCAGAACAAGTGGTGAAGAAATAAATTGAAATTCCAGAGGAGCCAGAAGTCGGTTCATGAAACATTTTCTTGCTAATCATTGTAATCGGTTTCAAAACCAAAATTGTCCCTTGTAATTATTGTAATCAGTTTCAGAAACTGAAACGTTTCATTTTTTGTAATCGGTTTCAAGCTGAAGGAACTCAACTTGTATAAATATTAGGAGTTCCAAATGTATTAAGGGTTGGCAGAAGTGCAAGGGCACGTTCTTAGCTATTTGGAACTTGAATGTAATTTTCTGAAGCTGAATAGAATACACATGCAAAAGTCTTGAAGTTTCCATGAAAATATTCTAATGGTGGTGATCTGAGTTTTGTCTCCTCTCTTTGTATGTATTTCCTGTATTTCTAATTTCATTTTCACTGTCTTTTGTTTAAATTGGATAGTCAAAGGAAAAAAATTAATCTTTTGATGCTCTCGGCTGAAGCAATTTAAACTGTGTTAAGTTCTTCCTAACTAATTTAGAATTCATTTATTTAATTCTATGATGCAGTTATATGTTTTCTTTTCTTCCTACACTCTGCAAATTTACAAATTATAACTCAAATTTATCGCCTCAATTACCCTTTATCCTCTGGAGAGTTATACCAACCAGTCAGTTCTTCCATTCATTTTCAGAAGTTTGACTCCATAGCCCTAAGTGTCCCTCCCCTTACCTGCCAACAAAATTATAAAAAAAACCCCAAAACAACAAAACCTAGCCATTGATTTCTTAAAGGAAATTCGTCTCTTGAATACCAAGTGACAGGAGAGAGCCCTCTCTATGCTGAGCAGGCTAGTACCTAGCTCTAAAGTTGGTTTGTAGGTTACCTTTATCGTTTGTTTATCAGTCGAACAAATTTACAGAGTGCTAACAGTGAGAAAGAAAACTAGTTCCAAGCTCATGGAACATACTTGTTGGCATAGGGGTAGACCCAGGGTTCAACTCTTTGACAACGCACCAAAAAAACCCTAACTACCATCCTTTTCATCAACACCTGTGAAGCAGACGAAGTCTCACCCAAGGTAAAGGCAGGGGGGTTACAGGACTCAGGTGTCTGTAACCAGGTTGGGACATAGATCTGTGATTACAACACTTCGCAGAGTACTTAGGAACAACATTCATTAATATATTATCCTTATTCACTTCCCAGATCAACCCTAAGTACAGTTCGATGTAATAATACTAAATATTAATCACTCTAACCATCTAGCACATAGCATTGAATCAGATCTAGGATTCACCAATAAATCACTAAGCATCCATAGATCTATCTAACATTCATAAAATTCAATGCACTAAACAAATTCAAAGCATAAACATCATAGCACAAAGCAACTCATCAACACTGTGGTTCACCCCAGTGTGGGGCTACGTCTACCAACTACTTCTTCTTCTATTATTCTGCTTCAATCTCTTACATTCATCTGCTCCTGTTCACTAAGCCACAGAGCCAAGCTTTGCACTGGACCCGATCCACCTTCCCAAAATTAGGTCAAGGTGCAAAGCCAACTCCTCTATCAAGAACAAAGCCTTACATACACAATTTGTTGCACTAAGCAACCCAAAACTACTTGCACTTAGCTAGTCTCTCTTACTACATTACATTCTTTCTTATTTATACTTTTACATTCCTTACAAAAAGGCCCAATCATGGGTAAACCCATGGGATGAAATCGCATAACCCATTAGAAAACCCTAAGAACCTTATGCTAGGTCCACAAAGCCCACAAAACAAGTGAGATCTGCGATCTCATCTCCGCCTAGGTGCTCAATCTTCGACCAACCTATTGAACTCCAAAAGTAGTCAAAACCGACCAATGTTTCCTAAAAAATTGGTCGAGGGCCAACATGCCCCCAACACTCACCTGCGAATCATCCCAAGTCACTCAGATTTGGGCAACACTGCTTCGAAGGCCTTAGGATTAGCTCAAGCTACCTCGACCTACTGCTTTTCCTAAGCCTCCTGCTCAATGAGCTCCTGGAGTACTTTCTCAGTAACAGGCCCTTCGAAGTGATGTTCCACTGTCGCAACCACTTGGTCCAGCTGCGAGCCTTGTCCTTCGATCTCTTCAAACACCGTGCATGCTTTGTCCTGTACTAGTTGTAGCCTCTGTGTGACCTCCATGACTCTTCCCTGGATGGCAATAATCTGCTGCTAGGCCATGCATTGTTCTTGTGATCTCTTCATTGTCTTGACTGTATTGAGTGACTTCATATGTGCTTGAACTGTCAATTCCTATAGCTACACCTCCTGTATATGCAATTCCAACTTCCTAAGCTCTGGATCTTCCGTGAGGCGTTCGTAATTCTGTGCACTTCTGCTACTTAACTACTTGCATTCTGAGGCGAGGGCCTTGATCCTTCCTATTGTTCTCTTAGTGGCTTATTCCATTTGGTCGTACACTTCCCATAGAGTGCTTGGTACTGCTTGGATATCCAACTCTATTACCCTTGCTTGAAGCTACTAGATGGCCTCAATGAGCTTCGTCACTTGAACTTCGACTGCCTCATGTTCCTCCTGTGCTGAACCTGGCATAGAGCAAAGTGATTTGCTCACCACTTCTTTGAATGCAGTCTACTCTATGAGCAGCTGGTCCTTTTCCCTCTGTATCATCACCTTGTCTTCCTCGAGCATCACCTGTAACTCATCCTTCTCGTTTTCATAATCGGTCACACAATACTGTGCAACTTGTAGTTGCTCCAATATATCTTCTTTCTCTTTCTTCAGGGATTCTGTAGCCTTTTCCTTTTCTTCTTGAACTTTCTGGAGCTAAGCCTCTGTTGTATCTTCCATTCTTTGAAGTTGGGTTGGCTCATCCCCCAACTCTATGATTTTTGATGATGAAGGCATAGTAGGCACTACGCAGCTTAATTGAATGGCTCGTTGTATTTCCTTCAGTTCCTTCTCAACTCTTGCATAAAACTCTTCTTGCTTCACACCATATCTCTGAAATAGGTCCTCGGATGCATCCTCCATTACTCCGTAGACTAGGCTGATGTCATCCTCCATCAGTGTGGCCTCCATCGGGGGTTTACTGGGACAAGTTTTCTTTCTGGCAAAGGATTTCTACAGAGAAACCTTCCTCTTCTTTGATGCTTCTGTCTCAGTAGGGGGATCCTTCGATGGTGTAGCTTCACCTTCTCCTTGTTTTTCTCCTTCTTCTTGATTTACTTCGTCTCCTCCTGCTGCGGGTGAACCACACCACATCCACTTTCTTCCAAGGCGTTGACTTCCTCATCAGTCTGTACGTCCTGAACTTCCTCCTTTTTCTTTTTCTTCTTCGCACTTGTATGTCCAACGTGCTTGACCCGAGTGACCAAGGGGATTCCTATGATATCAAGGTTGGAGAGTTCTGCATCATCAACTGGTACGAGGAACTCTGCTAGCCACTCCTTCGTGATCTCCTCCATGTCTTCGTCGGTCAGGTTGTAATAGGATTGAAATTCCTCCTTGCTCTCATCCTTTTTCACAGTCATATATATAAAATGTCGATCTACGTAGAACTTAGCTAATGTTCTGTACTGGTGCAAGGTTCATGGTGTCATGCCAGGGACTGATTCAATGGCAACCTTCAGTTGTTGATACTAGGTGTGGAGCACTACGTTCGACTGCCACTTCTTGGACATGTCATTCGTTTACCATAAGGTGGAGAACCTCGTGGCCAACGACTTCGATGGTTCAATCTCTGGGAAGGTAGCTCCTTATGGCATTTTCCAAGTGACAAATGCGATCAACACCAACAACCAGCTGAAATGGAAGTTGTACCCTTGATCTTGCACTTCGCGATAGTCATTCTTGAGCTCGTTGACAAGGTATCTCACCTAATTCATTTGCATCCCCTCCACACATTTCCCTGTGAGGTTCACCACAAACCCAGTGACCTACGTGGGGTGGTTCCTTTTGACGAGGTTTCCAGCTATAAGTTGGCAAGCTAGGTACACTACGCCATCTTGGATAGATGCTACCTTGTATCCTCGCTTCCCCTTCTCAACTTCATCGTAGGCCTCCTTAATGAGATGTTCCAGGGAGCATTCTGAAGCCTTGGGTAGAACTACTGAGGGTCCAATCCCTGCATGCTCAGTCCTATGATCAGGTGGATCAACTTCGGATCCACAGTAATGTGCCTGTCGAGCCACAAGTATCCTCCATGATAGAACGAAAAGAGGATTTTAATGCAAGCATTAACCTCCTGATGTTGGCCAAAATGAGGGATATTCATGACGTTCAATATCGTGGACTGCGTGAGCTCCTTTATCGAAGGCTGGGAGACTATGCGAGCCTTCTTCCCATTCATCTTCATTAGGTATCTATGCATTGCGAGCATCATGTAGTTCTTTCTGTCTTCGAGGTTGAAATCACTGTTCTTTAAGGATGGGATCTGGCCTAACTGGCTTCCAACTATGTGTATCCCCTTCGGCATGTATGCAGTGATCAATGTGTACTCAAAGTCCCATGGAATTCTATCGCGGTTGACCATGCCAGCCAAAGGTGGGATATAATCAGGTAAGATCGATGGGATCTGCTTCGCTTTATCCAGATCATTGTGATGCTTACTTTGCTTCTTAATCGTGAGGTTAGCACGACTAGAGCATTGTGCGGTCGAAGGGGATGCCTGCAATACCTTGGTCAACGATGCCTGAACACCTTCAGACATACCTCTATCAGCCATATACTTCTTAACAACCTCCTCAATAGACTTCTCTAACTCAGCCTGCGCATCCGACATTCTTTCTTTTAAACGGATAGGTCAAGGTAGGTGAACAGATAGATGGGGTAAGAAAATAGATGGCAATGTCTAATTTATGAAATCTTAGCTTGACTCTCACAATCAGATCTATGTTAGCAACATTAATCACAGATGGTGAAAAGTGGTCTCGATGCGGCATTGGATGGGTCAAGTAAGAAAGTGTCGTAACAGATTCCTCTAACAGACAATAATGCCTCAATCAATGTGAATCCTTCCTTTATGGCATGGAATAAACATCTAACGAAGATATATCCACCCATAAATGTGTTTCTTAGTCATTCCAGAGCATCGTTCTAATGGTCGGGGTGCCTCCAATGGTCATATAGATTCGCTAGGGTGAAGTCCCATTTTGCGTGATTCAGTTGTTCGGGCGAGGTTCAGATTCTGCAAACCTGCCTCCTGCGTAGTCTTCTTTGTAACTTCTTGTAGATTTTCCAACTTAGCCTTCTTCTTACTGAGCTTCCTTTCCTTCTTTCCTATGATCTGAATCTCTCAAGTTTTTTCTGGATTCCTCTTTCCATTCTTATTCTTATCTTCTCCTAGCATACTGGCTTCGCGCAGCTTATGTGTTCTCAAAGGGTTCAAAGATAATTCCTCTTCTCTTATGACTTCCTGGGTGGATATAATTTCTTCTTGCAAGGATAATTCCTTCACACCTTCTTGTGCTCTTTCAACTTTGACAACTAATTCTCTTGCCTTCTATTGCTTCGACTCAATTTCTCGTTCTTCTATCAGTCGATTTATTTTTCTAGCTAAAAAATCCCTTAGTTCTTGTTTTTTATTTTCTGTAGCTTCTTCCTTTGCTTTCCTTCTGATATGATCCTTCTCAATCCAAGTCGTTCCTAAAAAAAGTGGAAAAGGGGTGATGCTCTCAACAAACCTAATAACTTCAAATTCTTCTTGAGTCGATGTTCCATGGATGATAATAGGTACATTAGTAATTCTTCCACATAGGGTTATCATCTTTCCTTTGAACAAGCCTATTCTTCCCAATGAAGGTACCACAGTAGGCTTTCCTAAAATTTCCCAAGTTCTTTCTGTCATAATATTTACCGGTGTCTCCTCATCCAAGACACATTCTATGTCAAAGTCTCTTATTCTTGTATCTATGCGTTGTTTTTCTTTCAAGATCTTTGATAAATTGACATCTTTGTAATCATTCATTGCTTCTTTTAACTGTTCTAATGTAGTCTGAACTTTCTCTGATTCTTTCTCTTGATGATCGTCTAACATGCTCTTATTCTCTTGACTCATGTTCATTCTTTCAACTTTAGCAATCATCCTTGGACAATCCTCAACTTCATGAATGATAATTTTACAACAAAGACAAATAGGACCTATACCAAGGCATTCCTTAGCAATATGTCCCGGTCTTCTGCAGTTATAACATAACGTCAATCCTCTCTTTGTCTTGTAAGTTCCCCAAATTCTCATGTACTGCGCACTAGGATCACAATGATGAGCCTTCAATCTACAAAAATTCTTTCTAGGTTCCTGCATCCACTTATTAGTCCAAAAATTCTTTCTATGTATAGGAATAACATGTTTTTCTCTAGTTATATCAATTTTATTCAGATCAACTCTTTCTTCTAACTGTACCCTAGATTTTAGACTAGGATAAAATCTATCAAACATACCTAGATCCATGCTTTCGAAACAAAAATTTTCACTTGACTTACTCTTATCAAACACAAATCTTTAAGATCTTACCTCCTTTCTTCAAATCAAATCTCTTTCTTAGCACAAGGTTTCACAAGTCGAGTAGAGTATTACACACTACAACAACATATCTACGCACAAAGCTTCTCTTTTCTTTTGGTTCCCAACAATCACAGTTCCAGGTCCCAACAACAGAACCATTTGTTGGCACAGGGGTAGACCTAGGGTTCAACGCTTCAACAACGCACCAAAAAAACCCTAACTACCGACCCTTTCAGAAACACCTGCGAATCAAGCAAAGTCTCACCCGAGGTAGAGGAAGGGGGGTTACAGGAATTAGATGTCTATAACCAGGCTAGGACACAAATCTATGATTACAACACTTCACAGAGTACTTAGGAACAACATTCATTAATATATTATCCTTATTCACTTCATATATCAACCCTAAGTACAATTCGACGCAATAATACTAAATATTAAGCACTCTAACCATCTAGCACATAGCATTGAATCAGATTTAGCATTCACCAATAAAACACTAAGCATCCATAGATCTATCTAACATTCATAAAATTCAATGCACTAAACATATTCAAAGCATAAACATCATATCACAAAGAAACTCATCAACACGAGATTTATGTGGTTCACCTCAGTGTGGGGCTACGTCCACCAACTACTTCTTCTTCTATTATTTTTCTTCAATCTCTTACATTCATCTGCTCCTATGCACTAAGCCACATAGCCAAGCTTCGCACTGGACAAGTGCTCTGCACACTGTGCACCAGATCCACCTTCCCAAAATCAGGTCAAGGCACAGAGCCAACTCCTCTATCAAGCACAAGGCCTTACATACACAGTATGTTGCACTAAGCAACCCAAAAATACTTGCACTTAGCTAGTCTCTCTTAATACATTACATTCTTTCTTATTTATACTTTTACATTCCTTACAAAAAGGCCTAATAGTGGGTAAACCCATGGGCCAATATCCCATAACCCATTACAAAACCCTAAGAACCCCATGTTGGGTCCACAAAGCCCACAAAACAAGTGATATCTGCGATCTTAGGTCCACCTAGGCACTCCATCTTCGACCAGCCTGTCGAAGTCCAAAAATGGTTAAACTCGACCAATTTTTCCTTGAAACTTGGTTGAGGGCCAACAATACTGATGCTTAGTGCAAGGAGACATGTGCAGGATATAGACACTCGGGAAAATTCCTACAAGGGTCAAGGTGTCATATCACAAGGTAAAAAAGTGCTACAAGGCTTGCACCTAAGGAATGCTCTAAAGGTTCAGTAATAGCAACATGAAGTCGAAATTAGGCCAAAGATGTAAGGATGAGACAGGCAATGCGATTACAACATGACACAACAAGACTCCTTTCATGTGCAGTTTTATGAGCCCAGAGAAGGTAAGCTCGATGGTTCTTCACTATTAGAGAGTTTGAAAAAACACTAAAAGAATACTCTCGAGTGATTTTTTTCGTAAGGTTAGTCCCCAGGGCCCGAAAAAGAATAAAATCATACCAAGGATAACTATTCTGGTCACTATGGCCAAAGTATTCCTTTTTTGTAGTTAGTCCATTCAGTCCGGAAAAGGGTTAAACTTATATTGATATGACGTCTCATCAAAACCATTTTAACGAGTGTGACATATACAAGATCACTCGACTATCTTTTCAATTTTAAGGAGTCTGAAAAGATATTAACTATGGAATCACCACTTTTTTTGTAATTTAGTCTCCTGATCCTGAAAAAGTATAAAACTTAACTTAGGAGCACTCTCCCAATGAGACATGTCTCCTGAGGCGTACCTTTTTCCTAGGTAATCTATTGGTTGGAAAAAGGGTTAAACTTGTGCCGAATAGATATTCCTTCTGGACCAATGAACGAGTGTGAAAGGAACAAGTGTAAATGTGTTGAACCTACACATAAGAGATCTAGCTAGCAAATGAAATACATAGTTTGCAGAGAAAATATGAGAAAAGGGAAGCAAGAGAGAAAGAATGGAAGAATTCCCATTAACCAAATGAATGAATGATAATTTACACATGATATACTCTGTATAAATCAATTATTGCACATTTTAGGAGAATCCAATGTGCCATAGTGGTGGTCAAGAGTGATATGGACACACACCAACAGTTACAGAAGTAAATTTCCACATAATCTAGTCTCTTAGAAAATTACGGGAGTGAACTGCCACCTAGTCTGACTTAACTAGTCTCTTAGTCTTCAATTAACTGACTGAAACATAGTGAAGTGAGTAGGAGATTAGGGAATCATGAGTAATGCGCTAGTTTGGTGATAATCCCAAGTACAATGCACGTTAGCTGGTGATGATCCCAATGTTGCATGGTGATGATCCCAATGTGGCATCTAGACTCCACTCAACTGATCAAAATGAAGTGTGAACTGAAGACAATATTTTCCCTAAACTATAGGAGCCTTAATAATGACTAATAAACATAGGGAAAATCTTAGGAAAAATTAATCCTAGGTGTGTGTGAAGTATCTCCAACACCCCTCCTGAACATCACTATGGTGAAAATAAAGAATGGGTCCCGACAATGAGGTGATGTTAGGTACCCAAATACAAAAGATACACTAAAATAAAAAAGGAAAGAGGGAAAAACTCATGGGAAACCCCACCCCTCAAAGTACAATGTATGTAAAAAGAAGAACTAATAGTTGCTAAGCAAGTGTGTCCTTCACTCCAAGACGACTGCGCAGAGAATGTAACTTCTGCTCAGTGAAGGTATTGGTGAAGATGTATGCAGTTTGTTCTTCTAAAGGACATAACTGCAGGTCGATGATCCCCTTGTGTACTAAGTCTCGAATGTAGTGCGTTTGGATATCAATGTGCTTCGTTCACTGTCTCTGAACTGGATCTCTACAGAACTTCAGAGTGCTCTAGTTGTCACACCAGATGACGATCGACCAATGAAACTGAATGCCCAAATCAGTGAGAAAATGTTGTAGCCACATAACCTGCATGGTTATGTTAACTACCCCTCTATAATGTACCTCAACTGAAGATAGAGAAATAACATCATGCTTCTTTCTCGATAAAATAGATAGGCCCAAAACCAAGACTAAGTGGGTAACTATATGTGGACTTGCGATCAATGATATTTCCATCCCAGTCAGAATCAATGAACCTGATGAGTTCCAATGTAGATTCTGTTGCATAGTGAATACAAAAGGTGATGGTACCATATACATATCGAAGGATACACTTTGCAACCTTCCAATGTAGCTCATGCGGCTCTTGCATGAACCTAGAGACTGCTCCAACTGCATAAGAGATGTCTGGTCTGGAGTGTGTGAGATAAAACAAGCTCCCCACTAGCTATCTATATAGTGTGTTGTCCACCAGTGGAGTTTCCCCACCATCCTCAAGTCTGAATCTTGATAGGAAAGGCATTGGGGTAGACTTGCAGTATATCATGTGAAATCTCTCAAGGAGATCTCATGCATACTTGACCTACTTGGCCTGAGAAAATTTGATTCTTGATGCATCTTGATTGATATCGAGTCCAAGGAAGAAATGTAGTGGAATCATGTCCATCATCAAGAACCTATCATGAAGAATCCTCTTGACTGCATCAATCACTAAAGTCGAGCAACCAATGATCAACAAATCATCAACATATAGAACTAGGAGTAGAAGTGAATCGATGGTTTTGAGCATGTAAACATTTGCATCTAACTTACAACATAAAAAGTTCTATGACAATGGGTAGGAGTCCATCTTGGCATACCATACCCTTGAGGCTTGCTTGAGGCCACAAAGAGACTTCTTCAGTCGACAAAATAAAGATGAATCCTGCATAAATCCCTGTGGCTTCTCCATATAGATCTCCTCAGATAGATCTTCGTGAAGAAATGCATTTTTCACATCCATCTGATGGAATTCCCATCCTTTGGATGCTGCAATGGAAATTTCCAAACATATGGAATCCATATTCACTACTGGAGCGAAGGTCTCATCATAGTCAATACCTGCTGAAATCCTTTGGCAACTAGCTTGGATTTGTATCTTCTAACTTGTCCATCCATTGTGCTCTTGGTCCTATAGGCCCATATGCACCTGAAAATTTTCCTTCCTGAAGGAAGGGGAACCCGATCCCAAGTCTGGTTCTCGAGGAGGGAATTATACTCCTCCTGCATGGCAGATTCCCAAAAGGGATTACCAACAGACTCGCCATAGGACTGTGGATCTGAAGACTGAACCAAGAAAATATTCCTGGGTGGCATCGGTTCCGTGGAAGTGAGTGCAAGAGGAGGCTCCTCAAAATTAGATCGAGTCCTCATAGTATCAGCTGGATCCCAAACGATATATCCTACATCCTAAAGAGTAGTTTGTGCCCACTTGGGCCTCATTTCTAAATTTCCATCTGCATATGCATGTACTGACTCTGCATATGCATCTGCATCTACATGCACTGATTGTGCATTTAACTGTACTAACTCTTTATCTATATCATCTGAATCTTTTGAATCAAAACTCTCATATGAATAATATTTGGCATGTGCATGCTCATAATCTCTGATAGGTGGAAGAAAAAATGTGTCTGCATGCGGCTGTTGAGGTACATGCGAGACACTTTACTCAAATTGGAAACTACACTTAATGATGATATGGTATGAGGAAATATCAATGAGTCTATATCCCTTCACACCATCAGGGTATCCAACAAAGATACACTCTGTGCTCTGTGGATCAATTGCCTTCCTCTTCTCAGAGGGAATCCTAGCCCATGCACATGAACCAAAAATATGAAAGTGGGTCACTTTCGGTTTGAGGCCGCTCCAAGCCTCGTAGGGGTTCTTATCCTTGACAAATATATGGGGAGATATGTTTTGGATGTAGATTTCAAAATTAAGTGCTTCATCCCATAATATCTGTGGAAGTGACTTTTCATGTAGCATGCAAGATGCCATCACTTTTAGAGATCTATTTTTCCTCTCAACAACTCCATTTTGATGTGAATTATAAGGAACCATTTGTTTCAATTGAATCCTGACCTCATAAAAATGATTCTATATCTCATGGTTGACATACTCTCCCCCATTATCTGTTCGGAGGACTTTGATTTTCTTTCTTGATTGTGTCTCAACAAGGGCTTTAAAATCTTTGAGGTGTTGAAATACCTCTGATTTTTTCCTGAGAAAGAAAATCCATGTGAAGCGTGAGAAATCATCAACAAAAATGAGCACATACCTTTCTTTACTGATTGATGGATGCAGAAAAGGGCCCATTAGATCACTCTGGATCAAATCTTAAGGAAATGAAGCATTCTGAGTCTTTCCTTTGTCGAATTTATCTTGAGGGTGTTTTACAAGAACACATCCCTCACAAATTCCTTTGGAGAAGTGGATGTCAGGTAGACCATCAACCATTCCCCACTTGCTAAGTTGTTTCATTTATCTAAAATTTAAATTCCTGAACCTTTCGTGCCATATCCTACTTCTTTCATCAGTATGGGTAAGCAGTAATGTTGAATCTGGTTCAATAAATTAAAAAAATGTGTAGAGTTTGGATTGATTATTTACCTCACCGGTAGCAACCCTGGAATTGGTTTGCATGTCATATATCCACTGCATCAAGTATGAATATGAATCTCTTTCCAGTGCCATAGTTTGTCATCTGATACATGAAGAGAAGATTGACAGAAAGTTTGGGAACATGTAGCACATTCTCAAAGCTTTTGTTTGTGAGTTCAATTCTTCCTTTTTCGGTGACCTCGACTGGAGAGTTGTCCCCCATCAGAATAGGAGGACCTTTGCATGCGTCCAATGAAGAGTAGACTTATTTTGTGGATTCCATGTGGTGTGATGCACCTGAATCTACGATCCAAGAATTGAGAGAGGAGTTGATGGAAATTAAAGCATGGATATAATTTCCTTTCTTGGGATTATGATCTTATGGCTTCTACTTCTTGGCACCCTCGGGGATGTGATCTCCAAGGTTGTTTTGTTGAAGTATTTGGGCCAATTGATCTATCTATTTCTACATACATGCAAATTTTGGATGGAATCCTTTATGGCGGTAAGTGCATTTCTCCCCTTTTCTTCCCTTTCCACCTTTGGATCCAGATGCATCATTGAATGGTTTTGAGTACCCTTCCTTCTTTGGATTTAATTGTGATTTCCTTTTTTATTTTTCTTTATATTTCTGATTTTGATGACCTCTACCATCATGCACAGTAAGTGTATGTGTCTTTGGGCCTTTGATTTTTCCCATATTGATGAGATTGTTCTGCTCTTGTGTCAGAGATTCAATGAAGATGTCAATAGATGTAATATTCTAGGTAGTTCCATAGGAAAGACTAATTGAATTAAATGTGGATACAAAAACTGAGTATTTCAGACCAAGTTTTGAGAGAATGGTGAGAACCATTTGTTTCTCCTCCTTAGATTTATCAACCCCACAAGCCTTGAATTGCGACAAAAAGCCTTATATTTGTTAAATAAATATTGGAGATTGTCGAAGGTTTTTGGATCCAAAGTGAGCAATTCCACCTCGAGCATGAGTCCCCTCATCTTAACCTGTTTGGCAAAAATCCCTTCCATGGTGGTCAGGCTTCATTGGGGGTTTTACAATAGGATATGTGAAAGAGGAGTTCAAGAGAAATGAGACTACAGATAGTTCCAAATGCTTCATCCATTTGATTGAGATACTTGGAGTTTTATATGGTTGATGTGGGTTCAGTCTCTGTGTCCATGGTTAACCTATATAATCCTCTGCCTCAAAGATGCACTATCATCTTCTCTTTCCATGCAAAGAAATTGTACGGTGTAAGAATGAATTCTTTTGGAAATTCCATTTTTCCGCTGTCTTTAATCTTCGATACCTGCAAAAATAATCTGGTGTGTCTTTTCCCTAGTAGTCCATCAGCTATGATACCATGTAAATATGAGAAAATATGACATACACAGTTTGTAGAGAAAATATGAGAAAAGGGAAGCAAGAGAGAAAGAATGGAAGAATTCTCATTAACCAAATGAATGAATGATAATTTACACATGATATACTCTGTATAACTCAACTAATGCACATTGGAGGAGAATCCAATGTTCCATAGTGGTGGTCTAGAGTGATCTAGACACACACTAACAATTACAGGAGTAAACTACCACCTAGTCTAGTCTCTCAGGCAGTTACAGGAGTGAACTGCCACCTAGTCTAGTCTCTCAGGCAGTTACAGGAGTGAACTGCCACCTAGTTTGAGTTAACTGGTCTCTCATTCTTCAGTTAACTGGCTGAAACATAGTGAAGTGAGGAGGAGATAAGGGAATCATGAGTAATGCACTAGTCTAGTGATAATCCCAAGGAAAATGTGCATTATATGGTGATGATCCCAATGCTGCATGGTGATGATGCCAATGTGGAATCTAGACTCCACTAACTCAAAATAAAGTGTGACCTGAAGAGAATATTCTACTAGAGGAATATTCTACCTAAACTATAGGACACTGAATAATGACTAATAAACATAGGGAAAACCTTAGGAAAAAGAAATCCTAGGTGTGTGTGAAGTATCTCCAAAAACAAGATCACTCAGAGATATTTTCGTATTTAGGCAGTCTGAAAAGAGATTAACTATGGACTCCAAGGGCTTTTCCTTTTCGTAAATAATCTCCAAGGCCCGAAAAAGAGATAAACAAAAACTAGGGTGAATGGCTCCCTTTCGTAAATTTAGTCCCTCGGGCCAAAAAACGGGTTAAACTTACACCTGAGATTACTCTCCTAGCAAACCGTAGCTCCTAGGGAATACCTTTTTCGTGAAAATAGCCATCCAAACCAGAAAAGGGGTAAACTATTTTCCAAACAGATGTGCCTTCAAATTTTAGTTTGATGAGCATGAATGGAAACAAGATTTCTCAACATTCTTTTCAATTTTTGAGAGTCTTAAAAGGGCTTAAAGAAGACTCCATGGGGGTTCCTTTTATTAAGTAACCTGAACGATACCAAAAAGGATAAATAAATTCTCATTAGATGTCACTTTCAAAGTTTAAACGAACTTGAAATACAACAAACCATGATCTTAGGGAGTCCCTCAGGTATAGGCTAGAAAGAGATGAAGAAGAATGAGGTTTCAACACATAGTCATGGCGAGACTAAAAGGACTCCCGAGCCTACGGAAAACTCACAACATGGATGCAAAAATGGAGCAAAGGATATACCTAGGGAATCCATGACAGAAAAGTCTCTACCACCTAATTATGACACTTCTAAAGTATCACAAAAGGTTCCTTGTCTCACTTTGGTGGGGTCGATCCTATGGAAAAGTGGAAAAAGTCAACAAAATGCAAGATGCAAGGTGACGAGACTCTAACTTACATGCAAGTGTCGAAAAAACAACTTCAACATGAGATGATGTGAGTGTAACCCATCTCATAAAAACACCAAACCAAAAGAAAAATTTCATAAGAACAACTTAAGGATCCCCCAAAAAGAAAGCTAAGCACCCACCAAGCCAAGAATAGGGGAAAAAGAGGACTAAAATGGGGAAAAAGAGACAAAAACGTCTATAAATAGGGCTAGACAACTCATTTTGACCATTGCAAATTGGAAAATAACCAAAAGGTCAAAAAACCCTCTTCCTTGAAAAATGATTTCAAGGAGCTACAGTGGACAAAAAGTCTTCAAACCTGGACCAAGTAAGTACACATGACCTCTCTCATCATTTCAATTCATCATTTGTTGATTTTATTTTTGTTTAGAGGGTGAGCGCCCTAAAGAAAAAGCTGGGTCTTCCTATACATGGAATATCCATGTTCAACACATGTATATACACGAGCTAAGATAAAAATTAGCACATGTATATACATGAATGTCTTAAAAACAACTTGCGTACATCTCTTAAAGTACTAAAAAAAGAAGAAAAAGGGACTAATCCTCAAAAAAAAATCATGCAACAAGATGTATGTCCATTGATGAGAGAGAGAACATGAGGAGTTAGACATACTAGTTGAAGAGGATCCAAGGGCCATTGCCATTCTAAAGCAGTGTGGTATGTGGAATTTTTTTTAATGCCCATTCATGAGGGAACAACCTAGGTTACTGAATCATTTGATAAAGTACTGGCATTCGGACACAAATGCCTTCATGCTAGAGGGACAATCATTGACTACTACTACCGAGGATATATACTTTTTGACCGGACTCTCCATGAGGGGGGAACCAATTAACTTGAGTACTTTTCCTCCAGGACCACACAACACATAAGACTATATTGGCATGTATTGTGAGGATGGCATTGAGAAAGTAGGATCTTAGGTTCCAATTCATAAGATAACAAGCTTCAACCTATAGATAGTGTTGCATATGATTGGTCATATCACATGATCCAAAAAACTTCACTAGGCATCATGTGCACAGATGCATTGTGCAACTCAATTTTTATAGGCCATCATATTTGACTGGAGCACCATGATGCTCAATTGTATGAAAAAACAACTGACTGACTGCAGGAGAAGAAAAAATAAGAATTTTGTATTTGGGACTGTGTTGTGCACCTTCATTTTTGAGAGAGTACCAATCCTTATCCCAAGAGAGATAGTACGAGGACATATTTCCTCTTTTCCAACATTATGCATATGGGCAACATTAATGCCTCGATAGGGAGTGGGGAGAGTGCAGGAGGAATTTGATGACAAGTTTCTTGATTGGCGGGATCATCAAATTGATGTGATCTAAGACTAACCCTATGTAGGGATCAATTTACTGAGGGATCTTGATGTGCTTGTGCCCCCTGGTGAGGAGCGCAAAGAGATAGGTACACATCACTATTTATATTTTAAAGTTATTTCATTTTTAGTTTTTAAATATTATGCATTTTATGGTAATTTCAAAGTAATAACTTAGTAATATGTTATATACAAACATGGGACCAGTACAACCAGTCAGCTTCACCAGGACTAGGTATCATCCTCAAGAGGATGCCAGACCAACATCAGCAGTAGCGGTAGGGCCACTGACCGAAGAGTTTGAGAGAGAGTATTGAGATGAGTGGAGAGGAACCTGACAACTCTTATTCATCCAATGTCGATGACAGAGATTGAGGACCAACCCTTGGCCATGCAATTGCATGTGGTAGGACTACCTAGGACTTGGGTTCAATTGTTTCAGAATCTTGTGAATGTCGTAGTACATTACACTAGGGCCAACAGGCCTAGACCATAGTTAACACTGGACCTTATATGTGTTGAGGACACTCTTTTTGTACTCTCTTATGTATTGAGGGATTGAGCCCACTGATGTATATTGACACTATTTGAGGCTCTGTGGCCCACATTTTGTACTTATGACATTATTTTTTGGACATATTATATATATACATCTTTTGTTCTTATGGAGTAATCATTTTTTTACAAATGTATTTACATGTGTGCATGTGTGTGCTTTTACTTTTATGTGTGTGCAATATGCCAATCCAATACATGATTAGCCAATGCGTCGGTTAGTTGATTAGATCTCCTAGGAACATGAATATAAGTAATATAATCAAAATAGTGTTCTAAGAGAAGTGCCCTAAGGAATCATTGGTGAAGGGTGGGATCGTAGACGTAGTACACTCCATTTAACTCAGACACAACCAGTTGAGCATCTAAATGAACCCTAAGGTGAGAAATACCATGTGACAATGCATCACATAGTAATTCTATTACGACATTGTACTCAACAATGTATTGGTTTCTTCGCCTAGACAAACACCTCCATAAGAGACCAATTCACCAAAGGGCGTGAAGATCACCCAAGTTGTGGAAGAAAGCCTCTGAGTGTGTTGGCTAGCACCATCCGTAAACCCAACATGAACCTCATATTCACTTGACATATGCCACAGTGAAAAGAAACACAATAAACTACATGTCCATAGGACAAAAAGACACAAAAATGTATAAATAGAGCTATACATTATATGCAATAATTCACACTCAGGTGACCTACCTAAGAATAATACTTCTTAAGGTAGAGCCCATTTCTAGACTCAGACGAAGTGTTACCTTCGAAATCAACCAGTTGATAAGAACATTTTTCTAAGACTTTCTTAACAATGAAAGGTCTGAACCACATGGATTTGAATTTGCCCGCCCCCAAGGGATATTTATCTTGGTCATAGACCAAGACAAGATCACCTNCGTTGGCCAAGGCCGCATCTCGATGTTTCTCATCGAGTTGCTCGAGATATAGGAGATGCTCTTCAAGTGGAGATGTGTCGGGAATCAATTCCACTGCCAACTTAAGAGAGGGAATTTGAAACTCTATGGGAAAGACTTCCTCCAACTAGTAAATGAGTTGGAATGGAGAAAAAATAGTAATAGTTTTGACTGAGGTTCGATGCACCCAAAGTGTCAAGTACAACATCAAATGCCAATTCGACTTGGCTAAATTGACCGTCCATTGGAGAATAGTCTTGAGAGACTTATTTTCGACCTCCACTTGACCATTCTCCTATGGATATTAGGGTGACAAATGTTCTTTCTTAAACCCAATTTTTTATGTTAACTCGGTCATCATCTTATTCTAGAAGTGACTTCTATGATTAGTGACAATGTTCTTCAGAATACTGAACCTGGCTATAATCTGGTTAAAAATGAAAATCACAGTCATTTCTCCATCATTACTAAATGTTGGCATGGACTCAAACCACTTAGTGAAGTAGTCTACTACCACGATGATGTAATGATGCCCCCTAGCCAAATCCAGGTGGAATGTAGTGAAATCAATCCCCCACTTAGTGAAGGGACAATCAACAATAACCAGAAACATGGGAGTAGGGTGTGCCTGCATCTTCTGAGAGAATATCTGGCACTGGTGACACTTCTTGACTTCCTCTACACAATCTTTGATCAATGAGGGCTAGAAGTATCCAGTGCAAATAATTTTTTGGGTTGTTGCCAATCTAGACAAGTGACCACCACATGCTCCAGTGTGTCAGTCATTCAACACAATCTCTGCCTCCTCATGAGTGAGACAATGATAGAGGACACAATATACTCCTCGATGATTTAAGTATCAATGATGTTAAGATAGTTCTACGCTTATTTCGTTTCCTTCGATGCTCATCCCGAGAAGCAGAGGAAGGGCACTTCAAATTCTGAAGATACACAAGTATATCTCCATACCAAGGGTCCAAAGAATGAAATAAGAAATAAATCCCCATTGATCAATGATTCTTCAGGAAAATCATTACCATTCTCAGCTGGGAGTCCTAAAATTAATTCGAAAAATACCAAAGACTTCTTATACTTAGCCGAAACAAAGTCCAAGTAAAATTCTTGAAGGATGACTATCCATCGACTAATTTTCCTACCGATGACCCATCGTGTTAACACACATTGAAAAGGATTCACGATAGCTACGACGGTGGTGTTGCATAGTATAATGTAATGACAGAACCTTTAATTAGCATGGACAACTGCCAAAGACAACTTCTCAACATGGGTGTAGTTGAGTTCTGGTCTGACTAAGCCTAAGATAAGATAGTAGATAACATGTTCTTGGAACATGTCATCCTCTTAAACCAAGACCATACCAATAGTAGACTCTGTCACAGCCAAGTACAATAAGAAATCCTAGCCATAATCTGAAAGACTAAGTAGAGGGGAAGATGTCAGAGCATGTTTCAATGCTTTGAAATAACATTGAGCCACTTCATCCCAATAGAACAGGAACCCTTTTTTCAAGAGACGCATGAACCATTTAGTAATCTCAGCATAGCTAACAACAAAATTCTGAAGAAAATTGGCTTTCCCTTGTAGACTTTGAAGCTGGGGAATTGTGCATGGGGGTGGAAATTGAACTATTTCCTCAACCTTCAGAGGCTTGACCATGATCCCTTTAGTAGACATGATAAAACCTAAAAAACGTCCCGATGTTACGCAAAAACTACACTTGTTCGGATTTAAGCGAATCCGGTAGCAGTGAAACCTATCAAAAATAAGTCGTAAGTGGGAAGGATGGTTAGATATCTTATAAGAATGTGATTGTTGACACAGGGGCCAACCTAGGGTTCATTTCTAACAATGCACCAACAAACCCTAACTATTGGCCCTTTTGGCAACACCTGCGAAGCAGATAGAGTCTCACCCGAAGTAGCGATAGGGGGTTGCAGGACATAGGTGTCTACAACCAGAAGTAATGCAAAGTGGATCTAGAACAATGACACACAACACTCTAGTTATTCTTTATCTCCTTTAAGCCTACTGCACAACTATATCTCATATCTAACACAATAATGCAATAACAGAATAACATAAGAAGAAGAACACATCATCAATCACACATAACACAAGATATACGTGGTTCACCCTCTCCCTAGGGCTATGTCCACATAAATATGTTTCTTGATATTATATGAAAACATACAGTTCTATCTGCGCTCTTAGATTGCATATCTCTCTTTCTTTCTCTTCTTCTCTTCCCTCCCTGCACACCCAGCTGTAGGGTTGATCTTCACACCCAGCTGAAAATCTTACAATACAGAATGCTCTCACACTCAACACTTTCTCTCTCTCACAACAATAATCACTGAATCACAACAATAATGAACTCAGAGCGAACCCATACCAAGTCCTCTTGACCTTTATTTATACATTACAATGAATCACTGACAACCTTAGGTTGAACCCCAGGTGTCAAAACCCTAGATGCTAAAACCCTAGGTGTCTAAAGCCCTAGGTCAACTTGACCCATGTTTTCTGGGCTTCACCCACCTGTCTTTCCTTCTTTCCCACGAGGTGCTCCAAAGCATCCATTGGTGGCTTTTTCCGCTTTCTTATTTGTCCACGATCCATCTTCCTTGCTTATCTATCTTCCTTGATCTTCTCGTTCAATGACTCACTTTTTCATACTTTGCTCCTTCTTTCCTCCTTTTTTGGCCACTTCGACCCAATCTCAGTCAATGTGCCTTCTGTGCAGTTCATACTTCATCTTTTCTCTTCCTTTTTATTCACTTTCTCCCTTAATCCATAACCAAGGGACAATAGGCTCCCAACACTCACATGTGACTCGTCCCAAGGGACTTCAGGTCTGAACCTTTTGTTTCACTTTGACTTCAGACTGCACAGAGTAGCCTGTGTTTTCTACTATGTCCCTCCCCACCGTGTGCAAACTGTCTTTTGTGTGTTTGGTTCCCATTTACAAATACACCTGGTACCTAGACCCTTATTCTTTTACTTTTACTGAGAGCTGTGAGGAAGCTGGTTGTCATAGTACAATTTCAACCTACTCCCATTTACTAAACCTTCCTTCCATTCTCCATTCAAAGTATTCAACTGTGAAAATCCTCCCTCTATAACATAGGTAGCCTCATATGTCCCTAGCCAATGTTTCCTGAACTTCCCTGGATGCTTCATGAACTTGCTGTCATATACCAATCCCAGATCTCCTTGCTTAAATTCTTTCTTCTTGATGTGATTGTCATGATAGGCCTTTTCTCGTTCCTTCTGTTCTGCTGATGGAAACTTGCAATAAACTTGTCTTCTTCTAGTTTGACCAACTGTGCAAGTCTCTCTTGAACATCACCAATGTCATCCATGTATCTAAATGCTGCAATTCAAAGACTAGGAACCAAATATTCCATAGGGAAAACTGCTTCAAGACCATAAACCAACTTAAAGGGATTTTGCATTGTCAGCTTCTTGCAAGTAGTTCTATAGGCCCATAACACTACTGGTAATCTTAGATCCCAATCATCTATATTCATACTGCAAATCTTCATCAGCGTTTTCTCCAAGATCTTGTTGAAAGCTTCAACCGTACCATTCACCTATGGATGGTAAGGTGCACTCTTCTGATGGGGATCTTAAAATTTCTAAGTCAAGGCTTCAATAGTCTTATTAATAAAATGTGTACCTTGGTCACTCATAAGGATCTTCAGACATCCAAACCTAGTAATGATATCATCAAATATGAATCACGTAGCTGTAGTTGCACTACATTCCTTAAATACTCTTGCTTCTTCCCATCTTGTCAAATACTCTGTCGCAGTGATGATGTATCTTGCTCCTGTGTGCTTTCCTGGTGGGTTGATAGGTCCCACGAAATCAATGGCCCATTTCTCAAATGCCTGTAAATTCAGCTGTGGTGCTAAAGGCATCTCATCTCTTCTCAACTTTGGTGCTAAAGGTTTCCCAATTCTTTGGCATACATCGCAGGCTCTATAGTATTCCTTAGCCTCTTTATGTAAAGTAGGCCACCAGAGGCCAGCTCTAAGAACCTTCTTGGTTGCTTCTTTGCATGCATAGTGTCCTCCTATGATGCCTTCATGTGCTTATGCGAGGATCAATGGTCTCTCTATCTCCATAACACATCTCCTCAAAATCTCATCAGGTCCTATCTTATATAGCTATCCCGCTATAAGTGAAAAATCTACAGTGCGAACTACTAGTTGTTTCTTCTAGATAATTGTATATTCACTAGGTGTCATTCTTGTTGATAGGAACTGTACTATCTCTGCGAAGTGATCATCAACCTTTCTGATGGCTAGCAACTGTGCATTTGGTAGTGTATCCTCCAGACTAGTAGCTTCCTCTCCATGCTCCAACCTAGACAAGTGGTCAGGTGCCTTGCTCATTCTCCCTAGCTTGACCATGATCTCAAAATCATATTCCTAGAATAATAGAAGCCATATTCATATTCTTTCCCCCAAAACTGGCTTGTTGACTAAGTATTTCAACACAGAGTGATCAATGAACATCTTAAAATGTCCTCCCAATAAGTAGTGACAAAATGTTTGCAGTGCATCCACCATGGCTAAACCTTCTCTCTTAGTGGTAGTGTAATTTATCTTAGCTGTTGAGAGCTTCCTGCTAGAAAAAGATAACAGATGTTCAATATCTCCTACTCCTGGTTGTGCTAGCACTACTCCTAGTGAAATATATGAAGCATCAACATGCACATGAAACTTCTTACTCTAATCTGGGAAAACCAGAATAAGCGTAGTAACCATTTTCTGTTTCAGTGTGTCAAGGCTCTGCTGGCATTCTTCTATCCATTGAAACTAACAATATTTATTTAACAACTTTTCCATCGGTGTTGTAATCTATGCATAGACCTTAATGAACTTCATGTAGTATCCAATATGTCCCAATGCAGTGCATAACTGTCCAACCAAAGTAGGAGAGGGTATATCAACAATAATGGAAATCTTGGATGTATCTACTAGCAACCCCTGCTTACACACAATATGGCCTAGCCTCACTCCAAAGGGTGAAAATAATATGCACGTCTTCAGGTTCAGGGAAATTTGACATTTCCTACACTTATCCAACATTAGTCTTAAACATTCAATATGATTTTGCAATAAGTTAAAAACAGTCCAATCATCAAAATATGCTTCCAGAAATTTATGTAACAACTCCTTGAATGCTTTGACCACCACCCTGGAAAAGATGGTTGTGTACTGGTAGGATCCCCATTCTGTTGCAAATGTGGTCTTATGGTGATCTTCCTTAGCAATCCTGATCTAGTGATAACCTGAAAATCCATCTGTAAAGGAATATACCTCCTGTCCTCCCACATTATCTAACACTTCATCTGTGAAGGGTGTAGGGAATGGGTCATGTAAGAAGGAATCATTCAGTTTCCTCAAGTAATCACATATTTTGATCTCTCCTATTTTCTTATCCTGGACCACCATAGGGCTAATCCATTCTGACTCTTCAACAGGTTCTATGATTCCTGCTTCCAACATTCTGTCTAATTCAATCTTGGCTTTCTGCTTATATTTAGGATTCAATCTATAGGGTCTCTACTTGACCAGCCTTGCATCTGGTTTCAAGGGGATCTTCATCTCTCCCATGGGCCCTTTAATTCCCTTCATATTAGTGAACTTGGTTCGAAACAAGTCCTAGTATTCATGCAATAATTTTTTGATCTTATCAATAGTGGCATCATCCCAATAATCTCCAATGTTTGCAAGCTTAGGTGCTTTTTCCGTTCCACTGTTAACTTTCTTGATTTTGATGGGTTGTCCAATGAAAGGTAGTTCGACTCTTGGTCCTTCTACATCTCTCTGTCCTTCTGTTTCTATGATGTTCACATTCCTAGGATCATTGTCTTCATCAACATTGATATTATAACAAGCTTGCAATTTCTGAAGAGGCATAGTCCATTCATCCTCTTCTTGCTCAATAGGGAGGGTAGGTGCCTCCTCAAATAATTTATTTCTGACAGCCTGTAAATCTTAATCCATTGTAGGGTACTGAATCTCAAATAAAAATGTAGCTACAAAGTTCTAAGTCATACCATGCCAATCTATAGTGCTGAGGCGTAGTTCTGCTTGAAGATACCAATTGATAGGGGTTGTGTCCAAAGTGTTAATAAATTTATGCACTCACTACTCTTGAGGAATGCTTCTCCAAGCCTCCTCACAACTTCACACATGGTCCTTCGGACAACTCTGACCTGTGTATCAAACTTCAAATCCTTCAACTTGTTCTGAAAAGCACGTTGTCATCAAAGTGCGACATTGCACACACTCCTCGATGTTCTTCTTATGTGTTCCCCACAATCTCACTGGCGTTACATTCAAAGCTTCATATAGTTCCAACAACCTCTGTTTTACTGGTACAACATCTTCAAATGCCAATAAGAATGTTTCTAAATGATTCAAACCATCAAACGTGGGCATGTTACTTACTTCTGTGCCAATCCAACGAACTTCACTGGTCAATCTATCACATCTCCACATAGAAACTTCATACATTTTGTTTTGCCAATTATCTAGTTCTTTCTCTGAGTCCAATGAGCATGCGTTGTCACTTTGCCAGCTTAAATTCCCATTTGTTGTAGGATTAATGTAGTCCTACTGTCTTGCTGTCAATTTGTAAATATTTTCTAGCTCGTATGTGTGGTCTTCTTCTTTGATGGGTTCTGTGTATCTTCGACCTTCATCAGGATCAAGAGGTGAAATGACCCTAAGGCCATCACCTTCAAATGTCATTCTTATTTTCTTTAATTCAACAACAGTGGAATTGTTGAAGGCCCAATAAATTCCTAATAGCGCAGGATAAGGACAACTATCATCAACTATCTCAATCAACTCAAAGTCCGCAAATGTCCTCACCTCGTCGATGTCCACAGGGACATGCTCCAGCCTCCCAAAGGGGATTATTTCCTGTTGATTAGCCATCTTGAGCCTTATAGGGGAATAAATCAACTTTGGTTTTCCCATCAGTGCCCAGGTCTGCTTCATCATAACATTGACTTCTGATCCTAAGTCAAGGACCACATAATCTATATCATAGTCTCCAATCTGAGAATTAAGTCTAGTTCCTTATTTGTCCTTCTTTTTCTAGATACTTGATGTAATGCTTTATTTAGTAGAGGATCTACCCTTCCTATCTCATATTGTCTGATCAAATTTTGTAATTATTTCACAACGCTTTCATCCTTAATCAAATTAATGCAAGTACATATGAATTCCATAATATTTCTTACCTCTTTTCCTTCTCCAGGTGAAGAAGACTGATCAAATGCCAAATGCATTCCACATTCTCTCACTTCTAGTTGTGCCTTTAATGAAGAAGTCTGATCTCTTCTAAATTATCTTATTACCTCTTCAAATGTATGCTTCTCCTTCCTTGGATCGAACAACTATATCTTCTATACAGCTCTTCTGACCCCTAATTCTTCTACAATCTTCCCTGGAGTCACTCTGTCTTCTCCTGTAACAATGTCTCCTCTAGTGATAACAGGGACTCTAGGGTCCTCTCTGCGAGGTTCAACTAATATCAGTTGCACTTGTGGGTTCCCACCCTGTCTTTCCTGAATCTTAGCCATCAATGCTGGACATTCCTCAATAACATGTTCGAATGGGTTGCAGTAGCTGAAAGTGGTACAAGGGTTCTGAAAGTCCCTTTCCAAGTGACTCAGTTGGGTGCAGTTATAAAAAATGATCTGACCTCGACCTCGGCCCATGCCTTCTCCTTGTCCTCTTCCTCTAAATCCACCGCGAGAGTTGAAGTTTCCTCTTATTGGGGAGTTAAACTGCGCAGTGTTTCCTTCTTGCTGTACTTCGCCTTGTATGCATCTCTTAACCTTTCACGCAGAAGATCATAATCCCTACAGTCCTTCTCATCATGCCCCACTGATTTACAGAATGTGCAGTAAATATTTGTAGGTGTCTGGACATATTTTTGCATGTAATAGCATTCACTAGGGAGATGTCTATTTCTACATACCTTGCACCAAGGTAGGGTAACCTACTTCAAAGGGCTCGGGGCTACAGATGCCAAGTACTCATGAAATAGGGGACAATTCTCCTTATCATGGCCCTCTGACTTGCATATGATACACCAAATGTCTTCTCATTTGTCATTTCCCTTGTCTTTCTTCATACCTTCGGCCTGCAGAGATAAGCTAGTCGTCTGAATCAAAATTTGACTCATATCTGAGTTGGACTCTCCCATAGGGGCTGATTCTAGTTTCATGGAGATCTCTAATGCCTCAACTTGCAAAGAATCTTCTATTGCATCAGAGGGACTCTGATGTGTGGCAAAAGGGCAACAATGAACCATTCTTTATTCTACTCATATGGAACCTGAAAACTCAAATGGCCTGTCAAGGTCTTAAACCTCTAATCAAACTCCCATATAGGTTCAACTACTCTATGGTTGATTTCTTATAGCTCTATAATGCACTGCGACTCCGACTTGGGTTTCTTGATTTCAGCAATCAACGCAGTCTTAATGACATTCAATGATTTTGGTGCAACTCTTTAGACAAATTTCATGTACCAGCTCAATGCAAGGTCTCTCAGGGTAGTACTAAACTGATCTCTCTTAATAGTTTCATTAGTGACATTCTTAATACTCCACACAACTTCGTATAAAAACCAGTGCTGATCAGGATCTTCAGATCCATCTCCTCTAAAGGTGGGTAACCTCATCTCATCTACCATAGATATTCCTAGATTTATTGACTGAATAGGTACTAAACTACTTGTACCAATGCTCTGATAACTTAGGTTACTCTGGTTACTTAATGTTGCTAAAACAACATGAGGATTAATAGTACTTACTTCAACAGTCGGTGTAGTTCCTAAAGTTTCTGACTCTTCTCGGTGAGGTTCTTCAATATTATCTTCCTTTTCCCTAGCAGACTTTGAATGTTCCTCGTTCAATATCTATTCTTCTTCTCCACTATAGAACCCTTCATCCTGTGCTAGTGGCTCATGACCCTGATCAAACAGGTTCACCAAAGGAACTTCTCTAAATGATCTTCCACTGAGCATGTGTCCAACCACTGTGTCACTGTCGCTGTCTAATTTCTTGAACATTTGATTTTCAATCTGATTGTTTACTGTATCTTCAATATGTTCTTCTCATGCAATAACATCTTGATCTTCAACTTTAGAAAATGTAAAAATTTTCCGCTAGGTCCCTTAAAGAAATATCTCTCTGCTTGGCTATATGAATCTACTCTGTCAACAACAAACTCAGTAATGTACCCTCCAATGGTGCTATCAAATCAATGATCTACTTCTCTTGACATGGAATTATCAACTCTCTTGACCTTCTTGATCAGCACCGACGTCCAAACCACAGGTGGTCTGAGTCTGATCTCAAACTGGGTATATGCTAATCTGGCTAGCCACTCGTATAGCTCTTGATGAATTCCTCCAAAGAAAATCTCGTGTATATCAGTAAAGATATACCATCCCAACTAGTCTTCAGTACTAAGATTAGGGTTCTTGTTCTGAGCTTCGATGAAGTATCTCTCTTGTTCCTCTATCCACTTATGAATCTCTATCTTCGATGGAAACCACCTTGACATTCCCTCAAGAAGATCTCGGTCCCAAAAACAGAACCATTTGTTGGCATAGGGGTAGACCCAGGGTTCAGCTCTAACAACACACCAACAAGCCCTAACTACTGGCCCTTTCAGCAACACCTGCGAAGAAGATGCAGTCTCACCCGAAGTAGCGATAGGTGGTTGTAGGACATAGGTGTCTACAACTAGAAGGAATGAAAAGTGGATTCAAAACAATGACACATAGCACTCTAGTTATTCTTTATCTCCTTTAATCCTACTGGGCAACTATATCTTAGATCTAACACAATAATGCAATAATAGAATAACACAAGAAGAAGAACACAACATCAATAACACATAACACAAAATATACGTGGTTCACCCTCTCCCTAAGGCTACGTCCACATAACTGTGTTTCTTGATATTATATGAAAACATACAGTTCTATCTGCGCTCTTAGCTTGCAGATCTCTCTTTCTTTCTCTTCTTCTCTCCCCTCCCTGTGCACCGAACTGCAGAGTTGATCTTCGAACCCAACTGAAGATATTACAATACAAAATGATCTCACACTCAACACTTTCTCTCTCTCACAACAATAATCACTCAATCACAAAAATACTAATGAACTCAGAGCGAACCCATCCTAGGTCCTCTTGACCTTTATTTATACATCACAATGAATCACCGACAACCTTAGGCTGAACCTCAAGTGTCAAAACCCTAGATGCTAAAATCCTAGGTGTCTAAAACCCTAGGTCAACTTGACCCATGTTTTCTAGGCTTCGCCAGTCTGTCTTTCCTTCTTTCCCGCAAGGTGCTCCAAAGAATCCATTGGTGGCTTTTTCCGCTTGCTCAGTTGTCCACAATCCATCTTCCTTTCTTATCTATCTTCCTCATTCTTCTCATTCAACAACTCACTTTCTTGTACTTCGCTCCTTCTTTCCTTCTTCTTTGGCCACTTTGACCCAATCTTAATCAATGTGCCTTTCGTGCAGTTCATAATTCATCTTTTCTCTTACTTTTTCTTCACTTTCTCCCTTAATCCATAACCAAGGGCCAACAGTGATGCTATATCATCAAGATATGCCTCGACTGTATGCTTGAGGTCATGGAAGGCAAACGACATGGCCCACTGAAAAGTAGATCCAACATTCTTAAGGCCAAAAGGAATTTTCTTGTATGAAAATGTACCCCTAGGACATATGAATGTAGTATTAT
>SNQJ01S0070249.1:18683-43105 GCA_010110895.2 Picea sitchensis | reverse complement strand
TCTATTACACAACAATAACAATGGACAATAAAACAAGTCCATCCAACACGAACAATGCAGATTGAAGCCAACCACTTTTCACATCTCCGGATACCAATATAAAATGCTGACAACAGTAAGAGAACGCCTGGGCCATAAGGATAACTCTTCGAAGGGATCAGAGGGTTTCTATCAGTCAAGGCACAAAAAATAAACAACAAGGAAGCAAGATAAACCATATGCAGGGGTAATACTGGAAGGCACAAGCCGAACAATCAATCAAGGACAACAACAGAGGTAGACGACGGATGGGTTCGTCCTTCGCTTCACCATCCTCGCACAGAAAATCAGGGCATTG
Organism: Picea sitchensis; assembly: GCA_010110895.2. NCBI lineage: Eukaryota > Viridiplantae > Streptophyta > Pinopsida > Pinales > Pinaceae > Picea > Picea sitchensis. The sequence goes on along the minus strand of SNQJ01S0070249.1, from coordinate 42,768 downwards.
AGATCCATAGGTATTTTAATTCTAAGGCGACGAACGTAGATCAGGCTCTTGGCCAACTGCTCACGCGAGGACTGGTGAGCTAGGGATGAAGGCTAACAGCCATGAAGATCACAATCACACTCAGTAAGGTGGTCAAGACATGTGGGGAAAAAAGGCCATAGGAGACGACAACCAATGAGCTAGTCTAAGAAAAATTTCAGCTAACAATCTAAACATCCAATCTACTTACAAAATCATCATGCAGATCCAATCATAAAACCTGCAACAATGTACCATTCAAACGAAGAAAGCGTACCGTTGCCTATTCGCCCTCTTTGAGTGGCATCCCATGCTTTGTGCAACTCCCACTCACTGACCGTCGAGACCTCACCGGTACCTCCCAACCAACGCTAGGGGTACTCTTCTTCCCCCTTAGCCCTCTGAGACGCAAAGGGGCCACACACACTATTCAGAGATTTCGTCTAGATCCCATCTCACATCGCAAGGCCGAGCTACCACTCCTAACCGAGCTGGGTATCCCAACTCCCACAAGTAAATTAGTCAAGTCGATATTTCTGCAGCATAACGTTACACAAACAGAAGATGGCCCTTCATCCTTCTCCTTCCTTTATTTTATAGAGTTTCCAACTTCCTTTCTTTTCTAAAATATCATTTAATTAAAGTTTTTAAAAATAAATTCCTATAGTTTCCTCTCTGTACAAGTGTCTCCCATTCTCTACATTCCTCCATAAATTAATTAATTTATTTAAGTAATTATCTTTATTTCCCTCACCCACCTAGAGTTACTCCTAGAATCACTCCTAGGTGTCCCCAAATTCTCTTACAGGTTTTAATAGCTTTCTCTTTTATTAAATTGTTAATTCAGTTTAAAATTAGAAATCTCTTAAATTTAGATTCTTTACTAAGTTGACTTCTCGCTTTTTCCCTTAAGTTCCCCTTTTCCCTTTTTATGTTACCTCTTTTCCCTAGTTTCCTATTTTTTTTTATTTTCCCTCTTTCCCCTTTTACTTAGAACTCGAAAAGGCAGGCGTGGGATTTAACCCCTTTTTCCTTTTATCATTGATTTAGTATATTTTAAATTATCAAAAGATAAAATAATTAATTCCCTCCTTACATTTTATAACCACAGATTTTATTTCTTATGAATAAATTAATTTCTTACTCACTTTATGTTACAAAATTTTATGAAGATATAATTATTATTTAAGTGCTTTTTATTTTAATTATTATTATTTTATTTTATCTTAACTATTTATTATTATTATTATTTTTAAAGGCAGACCAAATTTTACCCCTAGCATAATTTTAGACTTAGAACTTAGATTTTGTACCGGGCGACATTTAATTAGGGAAATTGTTTTAAAATTTATTATCATGTTATTTGTCTTAGGGCCATCTAGGTTCATTCCTCTATCATCATCAACGTGACGTGCCCTTCATGACACAGTAGGTGCTCCAAGGGTGCCACTCGCCTCATCTGTTCCTTTGTGCGATGTGCCCTTCAAGATGCACTACGTGCTCCAAGGGTGCCACTCGCCTTAATAAGTTTCCTTCGCGCGACATGCCCTTCAAGATGCACTATCTGAGCCAAGGGTGCCACTCGCCTCTTGACTTATTGGTAGACATCAATAACCCCTGGATTCAACACTCCGCCAGGTGAACTTGTGGGAGACTAAAGGCTTCTAAGGAATAAGGCCCCCGCCTTATTGCATGCCCCTTAGAATCATCGTGAACGACTGTCGCAGTCTGCCCTCATGACATCATGGGTCCTCTTGAACTAGGTAACCGTTAACATATAGTTCGAGCCATAGCGGGAGTACTAGTAGGCTATGGCAGGGCTGTTGTCCACATCTCTCCCTCAACATCTTTGGTAGTCATGTGTGACCCCTTTACTCCATATGTGAGTCTGGTCGACAAGCTATTGTTAGCCTGCATCATCAACAAATCATGTCAGAATATATCCATATCATATCATCTAATCTGATGCGCTAATATCATAGTAAAAACAATCAAACCCCAATGGCACACTCCCTGAATCGATCCGGAGTCCAAGGGGTTCCATCGATGCCTCTGCATCCTCAAGGTCCAAAACCCTGCACACTTAGTAAAACCGAGTCAATAGCACCTGTCTATGTCAATGTAGTAAAACAACATGTCATCAACCCATAATGCATCGTAATCAAAGTCAAAAGTTTTAATAGCATAAAATTCCAGATCACTTGCGAGCAAGTGTCCTCAAAGAATAAGTTCACTCAGTGTGCCAGAGGGGGATATTACATACAACCCCTCTTGGTCTAAACTTCATCATAAAGTTTCATAGTATATATGACGAATAAAGTGTATCACAATATCATATGTCTATCTATCAAACAAAAATGTAAACTGCTGGTGCAAATCATATGCATCCTCCCAGGTCGCCGAGTGCGGACTATAATTGTCCCACTGGACCTTGACCTGATCTACCGTTCGACGTCGTAGCTGTCGAACGCGATGATCCAAGATGCAGACCGACTCAGCCATGAACGCTCCCTCGTCCAATACCTGTAAGGAACTCATGTCAATAATATGTGTAGGATCACTAATATAATGTCTCAAAACAGATACATGAAAAACATCGTGCATACGCCTCAAAGAATCAGAAAAGGCTAGCCGATAGGCCATGGGCCCCTTTCTCTCCACAATATCGAAAGGTCCCATGAACCTAGGAGAGAGTTTATCTCCCTTTCCAAACTTGATCAAAATTTTATGCAGTTTTACTCGCAAGAAGACTCGATCGTCGACCTCATAACTACAGTCGACACAATGTGCATCAACATAACTATTCTGTCGATCCTGCGCTTCTTTAATCCTTTGACTTATAGTTTTCATTTTCTCTTACATTTCTTGGATTACTTCAGGTCCCACTAGGACCCTATCCCTGAGCCGATCCCAACTCAAAGGTTTCCAACACAGTCGCCCATAAAGAAACTCGAAAGGTACCATTTTAATGGTGCTTTGGTGACTGTTGTTGTAAGCGAATTCTACCAGTGGTAAGAATTCTTCCCAACGCTTTTGTTGGTCCATCACGTACATGCGCAACATGTCCTCTAAGGTTTGGTTCATTCATTCGGTTTGCTCGTCAGTCTCCGGGTGATATGAAGTACTAAAGTTAAGATGGGTTCCCAAGGCCTCTTGGAAACTTGTCCAAAATCGTCCAGTAAACACCGATCCTTGATCGGATATAATCCTCTTAGGCATGCCATGCACCCTCACAATCTCACTAATGAAAACTCTAGCTATGTCAGGTGCCTGATACATTGTACGCATAGGAATAAAGTGAGCACTCTTTGTCAGAGTGTCTACTACTATGAAAATCAAGTCATGTCTCCTTGCCATCAGTGGCAATCCAATGATAAAATCCATCGAAATAACCTCCCATTTTGATTTGGAAATGGCATGCAGTTTTAGTAATCCTTCTGGGTGTCTATGTTCAGCCTTTACCTGCTAACATTCTAGACATCTGGCCACATAGTTGACTATGTCAGCCTTCATTCCCTTCTATAAGAATAAGGGTTTAAGGTCCGCCCTCATCTTCATGACTCCCAGATGAGCCATGTATACTGCTCTATGAGCCTCGCTTAGGATCAACATCTTCAATTCATCATTTGGCGGTACATAGATCCAACTTTTAAACCTCAATAAGCCATCACTATCAAATGAAAACCCCTCAAATCGTGGTACCATGATGGTGTTTTGTCCGATAAAACCCTCGACCTCTTTGTACCAGTCATCGTCACGCTGTAAAGTTATACTATTTTCATGTAGATTCATCTGAAGAGGCAACACCAAAAAGATGCGTGGTCTCCGACTCAATGCATTCACCACTCGGTTCACTGCTCCTTTTATTTAAGTATTCTCGAAGTCGTACTCGCTAAGAAATTCTGACTAACGCCATTGTCACGCGTTCAGGTCACTTTGCGTAAATATGTGTTGTAGTCAACAATGGTCAGTCTTTAGTTCAAATTTTTGTCCAACAAGGTAGAGTCTCCAAACCTTCAAGGCATATAGGATGGCTAATAACTCCAAATTGTGTGTCACGTAGTTCTCCTTATGCCTTCTCAGTTTCCTCGAAATGTACGCAATCACTCGTCTGTCTTGCATCAGGACTCCACCTAAGCCTTCCTTGGATGCTTCAGTGCATACCAAGAAGTATGCATCCATGTCAGGGACCTTTAGTATCGGTGTTGTTGTCAACAATTCCTTGAGCCTTCGAAATGCTTCTGCGCATTTCTCGGTCCAAATAAATTTCTTGTTTTTCTTCTACAATTCCGTGATCGGATTTGCTATCTTCAAAAACCCTTCTACAAATCGTTGATAGTATCCTGCTAAACCCATGAAGCTACGCACTTTCGTGACATTCATCGGCACAGGCCATTCCATAATAGCCTTGACCTTTGCTAGATCCATGGTGATGTCTTTGCCATAGATGACATGCCCCAAGTAGTGAATCTTCGATTGGTAAAAAGAGCATTTGGACAAATTCCCATACAATATGTACTCTCACAGACACTGTAGTACCAAGTGCAAGTGCTTGTCATACTCCTTCATCGTCTGATAGTACATCAAAATATCATCAATGAATACTTGGACGAACTTGTCCAAGTACTCGTGGAACACCCCATTCATCAAACTCATAAATACCCCTGGGGCGTTTGTCAGTCCAAACGGTAAAATAGTAAACTCATAATGTCCAAACCTCATCTTAAATATGGTCTTAGGGACGTCATCCTCATTGATCTGTAACTGGTGATACCCTGATCATAAATCGATCTTGGAGAACACCGTCGCACCCTTCATTTGATCGAATAGATCATCAATTCTCGGCAATGGATATTGATTCTTGATCATGGCCTTGTTCAGTTGACGGTAGTCAATACAAAGCCTCCACGATCCGTCCTTATTTCGTATGAAAATAATAGGTGCACCCCACAGTGACACACTAGGACGTATCAGTCCCAGGTACAACAACTCCTTTAGTTGCATTTTCAACTCTTGTAACTCCAGGATCGACATCCGATAAGGCGTTCTTGCTATCGGTTCAGTCCCTGGTTTTAGGTCTATGGTAAACTCCAATTCCCTCTCCGACGACATCCCAGGTAATTCCTCTGGAAACACATCCGAAAACTCTTTCACCACCAGAAGGTGTTCTAGACCTTTTGCTACTCCCTTCTTGTTTAACTCCAGGATCGCATAAATCTTGCACCCCTTGTGCATACTCTTTCGTATCTGTAAAGAAGAGATGAACCTGAGGGAAACTCCCTAGTTCTATCTGACAATCAAACATCTCTTTCACTCGCCATCGTCCAAGCTCAACCATTTTTTCTTACAGTTGAGTATCACCTCATGCAATTCCAACTAGTCCATACCAATCATGACGTCATAAGATCCTAGGATCGTGACGTATAGGTTGGCCCTCGTGACAAACTCTCCTAGGTTAAGGACACAACCCGTAACCTTTCTTCCAAACTTCTATTTGTCTCCCAAAGCCATCTCCATGAAGCTAAACTCATCCTATTCGACTACCTTTACCTTAATCCTTTTTAGCGTTGCACCATAAATGAAACTCTCGGTAGCACCGCTATATATCAAAATACTAAGGGTCCGGTCAGCAATAGTACCTGCCGTCTTGAGCACAGTCAACTGGTGCTCTGCCTGGCTGTTATTCACTGTCACATGAATCCGATGGGCCTTACCCATATCTCCCACAGTAGTGGGTCTGGCTGATCTAAACGCTTTGGTCCACTCCACAAGGCAGTCGCACTGGTAGTGTGGCTCCCCACATGTCCAACACCCCTTTTTCAGCCCAGTAGTCCTGGTGCCCGAAGTAGAAGATGCCGACCCACTAGCCTGGAGCCCTGGTATGTTTTGCTGAACAGGCCTAAACTGCTGGTACTGCGGGCGACGCTGCTACTGATGCTGTGTCCTCGATAAGGTGTCCACTGCTGAGGCGTCGGTCACCGAGTTGTAGTGAAAGTGGATCCCCTCTGGAAGAAATGATATCCCGATGTATGTCTCGCTGGTGTCTGGTGCTACTGTGCTCCAGATGAATCCTGCCTTGCTGGTCTCGCTGGAGTCCTGGTTTGACCCCCACTGATAAGCTCCTCCTCTACTACGAGGGCCTTCTCGATGACATCATGCAAGGTTTGAGGCATCAAAATCCTAAGCTTTTCACACAGGCTGTTGTTAAGGCCAAACACGAACCTGTTGACCTTAAGTTTCTTAGTGTTAAGGTGCGGAGCATACCGGAGCAGCTCCATAAAATGGGCCTCGTAATTGGGTACCGTATGACCTCCCTGTCATAAGGCATTGAACCCATTAAGCTGACACTCAATGAATTCCTATGAAAGGTGCCTCTCTCTAAACCATTCCTCGAACAGTTCCCATGACACGTCTTCGATGGCCATGTTCAACTGCGGTAGAAGTGTCTTCCACCATGGAGAGCGCTCCCCTTCAATTGAAAGACCACCATGCAAACCTTCATGTTGAAGGTATAATCACGAAGTGTGAAGCACATAGCCATATTCTCCAACCATGCCTCGACGTATGCGTCGTCTGGGGCACCAAAGAACTCAGGAAATTTGACCTTCTTGAGTTTGCGATGAATGCTACCAGTACTGATCGGATCATGCAGTGGAATCTCAGCGGGTGCCGTCGCCCTGACCTCATCTCTATCCAAACGACTGATCAAAGCCTCGGACATGCGCTAAAAAGATTTCATCATTCTGACTACATTAACAACTTCTATCTTCTCCTGTCCGGGAACCTGCTCATCTCCCTGGGTGTTAGTTCCCTCAGGCATGGATGCTACTGGAGGCGTCGCGCCTCCTCCCCTAGCACCCCATTGTCTACCTCCGCGGAATCCTCTAACCATGATTACCTGCACACACATAAGTCAACTCGGTCAACAATAGTATAATCAATCATATGAACACAAGTTGTAGCGATCCCAATTCACGGGTTGAACCGGCTCTGATACCATGTGTAACAGCCCCTTCGTTACACCAACAACCTCTCATAAAAAGTGCAATTTTTTTTTTTGTGTGTGCGTGTGTACCAGGGTAATAAATAAATTATATTCTGCATTGCAACACGACGATGAACATGAAACAAGAAACTGTGACAACAACATAATGACCTAAGACACACATAAAGCATCTGGATGCAATGAACGACAATAAACCGACGAAAAAAAAGATTGGCTACCCACCCGTCCTACCCTGCAATGGTTAGGACCTCCAGGACACATAAGCAACACTCAAGCCCAAGTTCCCATCGATTTTGACGATTTAAATTCTCAGGGTTGGCGACTGTTCTGAGGAACAAGGAGGTGTCTACATCCCCCACCCGACACAAGCAGACCAAGCACAATAAATGTCTACAACCAAGTACAACATTAAATGTAATGGAAAACAACACCCTCACCAGGAAGCGCAAGTTAAAAGTGACTTCATCCAACAACCCAAACCATCACCCGGACTATACTAGTCAATATTACTTACTAATTAAACATGGATTAACATTCTAAATGGGGCACGTCTAAATGCAAAATGTCATTGAGGTTCAATCTAATTTTCTCTTGTTACAATTCAATTTTGAGAAATTCTAAAAGATAAAATTTCATCAAGGTACCATCTACCTTAGTCATAAGGGCACATCACTTAAACAAGTCTGACCTTTAATTGGGTTAATCTTTAAAATCTAAATAACAGTATTGCACTCTAAATTTCAAGTCTAGTTTAATCAACGTCAACATCCTAATTTGACATAACTTACAAACTACTTCTAGCAACTTTTAAATCATAATTTAATCATATAACCAATCTAATTTTAACAATTCAACAATATATAACATTGATACCATTATCAATAGAACGTTATTTTTCAACAATAAATCACCATTACCAAGTTTTATTTTTATTGTTATATTTATATTAAATAAATTATTTTCACATTAAATAAATAAAACTCAATGAAAATTTAACCACAAATGTAAATGTAGGTATAAATTACATTTTAAATGTTTTAGTGTTGAAGGTGTCTTTAATATCTCTCGACACATTGAAAGTTTTGATCCCACTCCTAAAAGCACACAATGTAACATTATAGAATAGACATCAATCTTAATAATTATGAACAGTAATATTTTTGATTTTTTGTATTATCCTATCAATAAATATCGTAAGTAATAATTTACTGATTTAAAAAAACGAGTTTTTTCTGAAGTTATAGGTAAGGATTGAGTTGCTACCAGTGTTATCAACCTCAACGTAGTGGATTCGTTGACCTCCTGGTAAATAGCTTCTAAAAAGGCAACTCGCAGTCATCCCTTAAGGCAAACAAAATTTTAACAGCAAAACGTTGTCATCCCAGGCAATTCGTGGTTTGGTTTTCAGGTAGTAACAGTGGAGTAACACCCGTGTGACAGCACAATCACGGAGGTAAAAATGAGACAACCATTACAAAAACAAACGTAGAGTTGTTATTATTATCACCTTTACATAAAGATGGATTGGCAGAGGAATGGATTACACAGTCGTTACATGCACACAAGTTTGCAGAGTAATGATGGAGGTGCTATCTGAAACAGATCACTGTCTAAAAACATCTTGGAATCGTTGTCCAAAGCAGGGTATCAATGCCTAGAAAATCCCCCAAAATCGCAGAGTTTAAATGGCCATTTTCAATGCTGAGTCAGACAGAACGGATTCACCATTACAGGTTTTTTTTTGTTTTGTTTTTACATAGTTAACTGATTTCTTGGGGTAATTTTCATGCTCGACCGAATGATGACGACATTGATCGGACCCAGTAACTGTGTGCAACATTGACAACCCTAAATATCAGAATGATAATGTAATGGATGTGTATTTCTTCTGTCAAGCGTTATTTTCATAGAACGTTATGTTGCCAATTTTTAAAATCTGATCGAGACATAAGAAATCAAAGGATGTTAATATTCTGTGATGCCATGATAAATGTGATCGCATTTTCTGAAGATTCAACACGACTAAAGTCTCGGGAGGTGGTATTAAAGTAGCAATGTAACAATAGAATTTTTCCATTGGCACAATCACAAAGTATTGAACATTTTTCAAACAGAAAGCAAGTGAAGTGATGAAGACACAAGGAAAACAAAAACGCTCAACACAGTTCTCCTCCTCAGAGAACGTTCGCCTCCTCCAGGACCTTCATGTCTCTTGGCCCGAAGAGCATCAAGGCTCTTCTATATTCCAATCGGAAGACCTGCACCCACAGTTCCTTCACGCGACTTCCCCTTTTTTTCACTGTCAGGAAAATCAGAACTCACAGCTTCGCGATCTTACGGCCTATCTCTGGGAGCTCAAAACCCTGAGACCCGATGCTCCTAGTCAACACTGACTTCTTTCTTCCCTTATCGGAACTTCACTCTATCACTATCTCGCCACCCACGACACGTAAGGTTTCAACCTCCGATACCCGACGCACTGAAACGCCGAACTCGCGACCTCGCTTCCTCGCGATTTTTCTATTCCCGAGCTCAAGCGATTCCTTCCTCAACTTCCGATATCCGAGATGCCGATACGTTGATATCTCGCATCACTTATCACATCACCTTGTCATGACCCACCTTGTCCATGCAGTCTTCGGGACTTCGCTTCTCACACTATCGTGACTCCCGCTGCCTAATCTTCCGTTCTTTTCTCACGATGGACCGATAGCCGATATACGAGTAGAACCTACGCTCCCAATAATACCGATCAATGGATCTTGTTATTCCGAGCTTCGAACCTTTCTCTGCACCTGCACTGTAACCTCCTTCAATCCCGAGAGATCCAATGATCCACGAAAACTCGTGGATTCTCCATGAAGAATACTGACCGTCCACTCTTCTCCTGCGCAATCCACGAATAAGAAATGTCTCTCGATGAGACTTGTTCGCCAACCTACGACTCTTCTGTTCAACCTAATCACGCAACTCCTCTCCGCTGCCCTTCAACAAACTTGAAGGCCTATCCCTCCTGAGCTTCGACGACTTCGATTCCCTCAGGAAGAAGTTCTTGCGCGCACCCCTTGCGGCAAATCTTCAAACACGACTAAGTGATGAAGCTTTCGATCCTGCGCACTCCTGCAGCAGAAATCCTTCAGTCCCTTGGCTCAGAATCGCAAATCTGAGTTTTTGTTTAGCCTGCGCATGCTTTGCACGGCTCTGGTGCCCAATCTGCACTTCTGAGATGAATGAGGACAAAATCTTTCTCTAATTGAACCCTGCAGTCACGCACTCTTTGCAGACAAATTCAACTGCACTCCTTGCAAGAATCCTCTGGCTCACTTAAAGAAACAATTGAAACTCATTCACTCTTCCTTCCAGACTTCAATTCAACCATGAGATCACATACACAACATATAAAAGCAAATGTGTGACAGGAAGCAAACATTCATGAGCATAATATCAATACATAAAGAATAGACACAAAACCATGGAATTGAACCAAAGCTTTCTTCTATTAATTCAATATCTGTACATGGAGTGTTATTCATACAATCCTCTGCTCTGCTCTTCTCTTCTTAAATGCTTGATAATGTTACAATGATATAATGAGGGTGTCTATATCCGTTTTCCCTCTCGACTCTAAACTATCAAATCTACAATTAAATTCTTATCTACATTACATTAATTATCTTAAATGCCTCATCTACCTAAGGATGAGAGCTATCCGCTCAAGGTCCACTACATTATACAAAGTGCGCCTTCATAATGGCTCATTTAAGATTTGCACAACAATCCCAAAGTGTTTCAAAATGTGTGCTGGCTTTTCTAGCTGGCTTCCGCTTGATGAGCTGGCTCGCTTGATTGTGTTGGCGATGCTCCTGCATCAATATGTGAACAACATAACTAAGAACTAAATCTAGGACTCAATGTGTTCACAATTATACAAAATTATAAATGTTGTTGATCTCTTATTCAAAAGAGTGGAGATTGAACAACTATTAAAAAACACATAACTGATTCAACCCATCCAAATTTAAAATTGTCGAATCAAGTCTCCTACTTACTGGAGATTCATTTAACATATCTCCAAACTACAATTAATGGAAATAACAACTCGATTATTTATATATATACAATGATATCTAAATCTAGAATTAGAAGTAAACTATCATAAAATGGGTCAAAAGTTTCCTAACTAGAACACATACCAATCTATGGTTTGGGTCATCATTCTGAATGACCTTCTTCCAACCATTCAAACAAAAATTTTCATACTCCAAAACATCTTCTGCCAACATGGTATCTAACTCCGCATCTGTTTTATAAACAAATGTGGTCCGGGAATTGGCTTCCGCTTGTTGACGGTTCATGCCAACATAAACACCATAAAAAATCGCTTCCAAATTTTCTCCGATTGCATTCATGGCCTCTTTACCAACATGTGATGTAGCTTGAAACTCTGAATGTGAATCAACTGCCCCTGTTGGGCGATGTACTATAGGTTATGGAGGCCTCGACAATGTTTCACTTCGATATGCCCCTTTGCGATCATATGCATGTCCTTTACCAGTCTCATAATATTTGGACGGTAGACTAGTATAATCAGGGTGCATGTGCAAGAAAAACTATGCAAAAAAGTGTCCTGCAAAATAGTGTGGAACCATATGCCACCAAAAGATCTGTTATACAGATGTCCTAAAATGTTAGGGTGCTTAAAATATTTCACTCCTCGGAGCATGTTCGCCTCCTCCAGGACCTTCTTGTCTCTCGGCCTGAAGAGCGTCAAGGCTCTTCTATCTTCCAATCGGAAGACCTGCACCCACAGTTCCTTCACGCGACTTCCCCTTTTTTTCACTGTCGGGAAAATCAGAACTCACAGCTTCGCGATCTTACGGCCTATCTCTGGGCGCTCAAAACCCTGAGACCCGATGCTCCTAGTCAACACTGACTTCTTTCTTCCCTTATCAGAACTTCACTCTATCTCTATCTCGCCACCCACGACACGTAAGGTTTCAACCTCCGATACCCGACGCACTGAAACGCCGAACTCGCGACCTCGCTTCCTCGCGATTTTTCTATTCCCGAGCTCAAACGATTCCTTCCTCAACTTTCGATATCCGAGATGCCGATACGTCGATATCTCACATCACCTATCACATCACCTTGTCATGACCCACCTTGTCCATGCAGTCTTCGGGACTTCGCTTCTCACACTATCGTGACTCCCGCTGCCTAATCTTTCGTTCTTTTCTCACGATGGACCGATAGCCGATCTACGAGTAGAACCTACGCTCCCAATAATACCGATCAACGAATATTGTTCTTCCGAGCTTCGAACCTTTCTCCGCACCTGCACTGTAACCTCCTTCAATCCCGAGAGATCCAATGATCCACGGAAACTCGCGGATTCTCCATGAAGAATACTGACCGTCAACTCTTCTCCTGCGCAATCCACGAATAAGAAATGTCTCTCCATGAGACTTGTTCGCCAACCTACGACTCTTCCATTCAACCTACTCATTCAACTCCTCTCCGCTGCCCTTCAACAAACTTGAAGGCCTATCCCTCCTGAGCTTCGACGACTTCGATTCCCTTAGGAAGAAGTTCTTGCGCGCACCCCTTGCGACAAATCTTCAAACATGACTAAGTGATGAAGCTTTCAATCCTGCGCACTCCTGCAGCAGAAATCCTTCAGTCCCTTGGCTCAGAATCACAACTCTGAGTTTTTGTTTAGCCTGCGCACGTCTTGTATGGCTCTGGTGCCCAATCTGCACTTCTGAGATGAATGAGGAAAAAATATTTCTCTAATTGAACCTTGCAGTCACGCACTCTTTGCAGACAAATTCAACTGCACTCCTTGCAAGAATCCTCTGGCTCACTTAAAGAAACAATTGAAACTCATTCACTCTTCCTTCCAGACTTCAATTCAACCATGAGATCAAATACACAACATATAAAAACAAATGTGTGACAGGAAGCAAACATTCATGAGCATAATATCAATACACAAAGAATAGACACAAAACCATGGAATTGAACCAAAGCTTTCTTCTATTAATTCAATATCTGTACATGGAGTGTTATTCATACAATCCTCTGCTCTTCTCTTCTCTTCTTGAATGCTTCATAATGTTACAATGATATAATGAGGGTGTCTATATCCGTTTTCCCTCTCGACTCTAAACTATCAAATCTACAATTAAATTCTTATCTACATTACATTAATTATCTTAAATGCCTCATCTACATAAGGACGAGAGCTATCTGCTCAAGGTCCACTACATTATACAAAGTGTGCCTTCATAATGGCTCATTTAAGATTTGCACAACAATCCCAAAGTGTTTCAAAATGTGTGCTGGCTTGTCCAGCTGGCTTTCGCTTGATGAGCTGGCTCGCTTGATTGTGATGGCAATGCTCCTGCATCAATATGTGAACAACATAACTAAGAACTAAATCTAGGACTCAATGTGTTCACAATTATACAAAATTATAAATGTTGTTGATCTCTTATTCAAAAGAGTGGAGATTGAACAACTATTAAAAAACACATAACTGATTCAACCCATCCAAATTTAAAATTGTCGAATCAAGTCTCCTACTTACTGGAGATTCATTTAACATATCTCCAAACTACAATTAATGGAAATAACAACTCGATTATTTATATAAATACAATGATATCTAAATCTAGAATTAGAAGTAAACTATCATAAAATGGGTCAAAATTTTCCTAACTAGAACACATACCAATCTATGGTTTGGGTCATCATTCTGAATGACCTTCTTCCAACCATCCAAACAAAAATTTTCATACTCCAAAACATCTTCTGCCAACATGGTATCTAACTCCACATCTGTTTTATAAACAAATGTGGTCCGGGAATTGGCTTCCGCTTGTTGACGGTTCATGCCAACATAAACACCATAAAAAATTGCTTCCAAATTTTCTCCGATTGCATTCATGGCCTCTTTACCAACCTCTGATGTAGCTTGAAACTCTGAATGTGAATCAACTGCCCCTGTTGGGCGATGTACTATAGGTTATGGAGGCCTCGAAAATGTTTCACTTCGATATGCCCCTTTGCGATCATATGCATGTCCTTTACCAGTCTCATAATATTTGGACGGTAGACTAGTATAATCAGGGTGCATGTGCAAGAAAAACTATGCAAAAAAGTGTCCTGCAAAATAGCGTGGAACCATATGCCACCAAAAGATCTGTTATACAGATGTCCTGAAATGTTAGGGTGCTTAAAATATTTCACTTTCAACATCTTCCGCTTTGGGCCCTCTTTGAAATTGAACATCGAAATGGCGTCTTCTTTTGAAACTCTATTTTTATTTCCTCCCATTTATCAGGGCCCATCACCTCTGACTTTCACTGCCTCATTATATCAACAAAATTGTCAGTGGTTGGTCCCATCTTTTGATATGCATCCATAAAGTTTTCCAATGAATGCAAAATAATTTGCAAGCTTTGTTTACTCTCCTGAGGGAGTTCCAGGACCACCAAATCATTTTCCAACCTTATTTTAACACCTGAGCATTGCTCAAGAGTCATTGCTTCAGTAATCTCTTCCCAGAGAAGTTCATTACCAACATTCGAAGGATAGGTGGACGTAGGCATGTAATCTTATGTTTCTTGATAATGCGGCCTCTGAAATCCACCTTCACCTTCTCCATTGACAATTGAATCTTCGTGACAACCACTACCACTTTCATTGTCATCCCTTTCTCTAAACTGATTGTCTACACACACATTTGAAAGTAACTACAAGATTTAACTTCACATAAATTTAAATACAAAAAAATACAACAAAAATAAAAAAAATCAAAGAAAATTGCTAGAAATATTCTCTTGTTCAGAGGTATTCCCTACATTCTCAGGTGTAGGAGTATCAATGTGAAACATATCTAAGAAAGTTTCATCCATAGCACTTTCTTGAGCAGGTTCTACAGTTGATCTATTTATAGACTCGTTTGAAAATCTCCTCTGACGAGATTGTTGTTGGTCACTTGGAGTCTTAGTCGAAGAAGGAGTTCTTGTTCTTCCTTCTTGGGAGAACCTAGAGCATTTACGAGGAATGTTTGGAGAATCTCATGTCGAAATATATCCTCAATATCTATCCACAATGTAGAGTTTATCAATAAAAATTCAGAGATGTACCTATGTTCAAGAAATTAAAAACGCAGAGAGAAATCCAAGTTTTAATCAATCAAGCTGCAAATGTACTCATTGATAAGAAGGCACAAAGACTAAAAATTAATCCATAAATCAATCAAATTAAAGACAAGCAAGGGATAGACAGTAAGGAAAATTCTTATCCTTCACTCATCATCCATGCACAGAAAAACAGGGAATTTGAATCTATAGGTCTTTAAACACCGAAGTGACAACCGTTGATTCGGCTTATGGCCGACTGCTCAGGCACAAACTGATGACTAAATGGATAAGGTACGTAATATAAAACCACAATATTTTCATAATAATCAATAAAACTCACACAAATAAGTCATTGAAATCAGAAGTTGGGTTTGCCAAGGGAAATTAATTAAAAAAAACAACAAGAAAGGGGATTTATTAAAAGTTCCCTATGGTTGGATCCACTAAAAAAACATATTAGAATATTTCTTTAAGATTCCTTAAAAGTTCCCTATGGTTGGATCCAAAAAGACCACATATAATGTAATGCATTAGAATCCCCAAAACAAAGAGTTTAATCTTCATAACCTCACACATCCACTAATAACTTCAACATGTTTTAATCACAACGAGGTGAAGGTCTTGCATGAACATGGATTATATGCCATTACTTTAAACTTCCCATTAGCATTGTTTAAATGTCATTGAGTTTTTATACTAATTCCTTTATTGTCATGTTACATGGGATGGGTTTGAGGGTTGTTTGCATTCCTAATATAAATTAAGATGAGGTGGAGAAAATGTAATATTTGTGATAATATTATATTATATAGCATATGAACTGTGCAAATGATATATTATATATTTGGATCACTTGAGAGATTTAAGGACAAATTGTTGGATAGTTGTGGATATAGTTGAACTAAATACATAACTGTGAAATATTTTATGGTCACCTAAAGTTACATAAAGGGACCTAATTTTACTATAAACTAAGGGATTTCCACTAAGGGACCTAATTTTACTATAACCTAAGAGATTTCCACTAAGGAATTTATACCTAATTGTTACATAAAGGAACCATATTTCTACTAAGGGATTTCTTAACTATAAACTCCCTAACTCCCTTGCTTGATATAGTTTTGAGTTTATTTGTTGTTTATTATTAAACCTAACATCATATCCCTCCATGTCCAAAGTTTCGCAAACAACAACGACATGACACAACAAAGTAATATGTGAATAACAAATAAAGTAGTTTTAAGTCCTCTTTAATTTTCAAGAATTATTTCTCCTCCCAATTGGCCAACCCACACTCTTGCTTTTCTTCCACTTTTATCACCTTCCCTACCACCGTTTTCAAATACTCCTCCTTTCTGCTTCATAAGCATCTTTGGAAAAATGGTAGTTATCCCTTTCCATCCCATATGGATAACACCACTATCGTAGGGAGGTAAAATATAATAAAAAATTAATGGAAGTTTACACCTACATATGCTAACCCTTTAGGATACATGCCAATAACAACTTAGAGTAAGTTTCTTGATATAAATGTCTTGGAGTTTACCTTAATCACAATTTTAATTAAAATTATAGCATTGAGAAAAGGATTAATGAAGGATAGAAAACCTATTTTGACCTTGAAAAAAATTGCAAATCGTATGAATTTTGGCACTGGGAAAAAAATAAACCCCTTTTGAGACACTCATTGTAACATCCCGCTCTTGCGTGCACTAAATGAACTTATTATTGAAGACACTTTGTTGCAAGTGATCCAGATTATTATACTATTGGGCATTTGATTTTGATTATGAGGAATTATGGATAAGATGACATGTTATTTTGTTGTATTGATATAGACATGTGCTATTGACTCGATTCTCTTGAGTGTGTAGGATTTTGGACCTCGAAGATGTAGATTCATCGATGAAACGCTTGGACTCCGGATCGAGTCAGGGAGTGGACTATTGGGGTTTGCCTGTTGTATATATATATGACTTATGTGCATATGATTAGATGTTATGATTATGGATTTTATTTCTAACATGATTCGTTGATGATGCAGGCTGACGATAGCTTGCTAACCAGACTCACATGTGGAGTAGAGGGGTCACACATGACTACCAAGGATGTTGAGGGAGAGGTGTGGACAACGACCCTACCATAGACTAATAACACTCCCATAGTGGCTCAAACTTTAGGTTAACGACTACCTAGTTCGCTAAGACCCATGATGTCGTGAGGGCATACTGCGACAATCACTCACGATGATTCTAATGGGTGTGCAATAAGGAAGGGGCCTTATTCCTTAGAGGCCCTTAGTCTCCCACAAGATCACCTGGTGGAGTATTGACTCCAGGGTTTTTTTTATGTCTACCAAGTCAGTCAAGAGGCAATTGGCACCGTTAGAGCACGTAGTGCGTCCTGAAGGGCACATCGCGTAAGAAAAATGGAAAGAGGCGAGTGGCACCCTTGGAGCATGTAGTGCGTCCTGAAGAGCATGTCACGCAAGGGAAACATAATGGGGTGAGTGGCACCCTTGGAGAACTTAGTACGTCCTGAAGGGCATGCCACATTGATAATTAATAAATGAGTGAACCTAGATGGCCTTAGAATGATTAATGTAATGAGAAATATTTAACGCAATTTCCCTAATAAAATGTCGCCCAACCCAGGAAAATAAAGTCTAGGTCTAAGTGATACTTGTGATAAAAAAAAATCTATTTATATAAAAATAAAAATAAAAATAAATCAATAATTATGATAATCATCATTAATCATGTGACAAGTAGGGGGTAAGTAATTCAATTAATTTATAAAAATCTTTTAGGGGATCAAATTTAAAAGGGGAAATAATTGTTTTATCACATATGCTAATTAAAAATTTATTAATTAAAAAGGAAAATGGGAAAAAGTTAATTTTCTACACCTGCCAATTTGAGTTTTAAATAAAAAGGGAAAGAGGGAAATTTAAAAGAATTAGGAAACTAGGAAAAAGTGGGAAACATAAAAAGAAAGGGGAAACAAAAGGAAAAAGAAGAAAGACTAACTTAGTAAGGTATCTAGCATTTAAGAACTTTCCATCCCATATGGCTAACACCACTATCATAGGGAGGTAAACTATAATAAAAAATTAATGGAATTTGACACCTACATATGCTAACCCTTTAGGATACATGACAATAACAATTTAGAGTAAGTTTCTTGATATAAATGTTTTGGAGTTTACCTTAATCACAAGTTTAATTGAAATTATAGCATTGAGAAAAGGATTAATGAAGGATAGAAAACCTATTTTTACCTTGAAAACAATTGTAAATCGTATGAAATTTGGCTCTGGGAAAAAAATAAACCCCATTTGAGATGCTCATTGTAACATCTCGCTCTTGCGCGCACTGAGAAAACTTATTCTTGAGGACACTTGCTTGCAAGTGAGCCAAATTATTATACTATTGGGCATTTGATTTTCATTATGAGGCATTATGGATAAGATGCCATGTGATTTTGTTGTATTGATATAAACAAGTGCTATTGAGTCGATTCTCCTTAGTGTGCAGGATTTTGGACCTCGAGGATGTAGAGGCATCGATGAAACCCTTGGACTCTGGATGGATTCAGGGAGTGGACTATTGAGGTTTGAATGTTGTATATATATGACTTATGTACATCTGATTAGATATTATGACTATGGATTTTATTTCTAACATGATTCATTGATGATGCAGGCTGACAATAGCTTTCCGAACAGACTCACATGTGGATTAGAGGGGTCATGCATGACTACCAGAGACATTGAGGGAGAGGTGTGGACAATGACCTTGCCACATCCTACTAGCACTCCCGTTGTGGCTTGAACTGTAGGTTAATGACTACACATTTCAAGAAGACCCACGATGTCGTGAGAGAAGACTACGAAAGTTGCTCACGATGATTCTAAGGGGCACGCAGTAAGGCAGGGGCCTTATTCCTTAGAGGATCTTAGTCTCCCACAAGATCACCTAGCGGAATATTGACTTCAGGGGTTTTTTATGTCTACCAAGTTAGACAAGAGGTGAGTGGCACCCTTGGAGAACGTAGTGCGTCCTAAAGGGCATGTCCGACAATAAAAATGGAAAGAGGTGAGTGGCACCCTTGGAGCACGTAGTGTGTCCTGAAGGGCACATCACGCAAGAGAAACATAATGAGGTGAGTGGCACCCTTAGAGAACCTAGTGCATCCCGAAGGGCACGTCACATTGCTAATTAATAAATGAATGAACTTAGCTGGCCTTAGAACAAGTAATGTGATGAGAAATATTTAAAGCAATTTCCCTAATAAAATGTTGCCCAACCCAAGAAAATAAAGTCTAGGTCTAAGTGATACTTGTGATAAAAAAAAATATCTATTTATATAAAAATATAAATATAAGAAAATAAATAAATAATGATAATCATCATTAATCATGTGACAAGTAGGGGGTAAGTAATTCAGATAATTTATAAAAATATTTTCGGGGATAAAATTTAAAAGGGGGAAAAAGAGGAAATAATTGTTTTATCACATATGCTAATTAAAAATCTATTAATTAAAAAGGAAAAGAGGGAAAAGTTAATTTTCTACACCTGCCAATTTGAGTTTTAAATAAAAAGGGAAAGAGGGAAATTTAAAAGAATTAGGAAACTAGGAAAAAGAAGGAAACATAAAAAGAAAGGGGAAATACAAGGAAAAAGAAGAAAGACTAACTTAGTAAGGTATGTAGCATTTAAGAACTTTCCATCCGATATGGCTAACACCACTATCGTAGGGAGGTAAAATATAATAAAAAAATAATGGAAGTTGACACCTACATATGCTAACCCTTTAGGATACATGCCAATAACAAGTTAGATTAATTTTCTTCATATAAATGTCTTAGAGTTCACCTTAATCACAAGTTTAATTGAAATTATAGCATTGAGAAAAGGATTAATGAAGGATAGAAAACCTATTTTGACCTTGAAAACAATTGTAAATCGTATGAATTTTGGCTCTGGGAAAAAAATAAACCCCTTTTGAGACACTCATTGTAACATCCCGCTCTTGCGTGAACTGAGCGAACTTATTCTTGAGGACACTTGCTTGCAAGTGATCCAGATTGTTATACTATTGGGCATTTGATTTTGATTATGAGGCATTATGGATAAGATTACATGTTATTTTTTTGTATTGATATAGACAGGTTCTATTGAATCGATTCTCCTGAGTGTGCAGGATTTTAGACCTCGAGGATGCAGACGCATTGATGAAACCCTTAGACTCTGGATCGAGTCACGGAGTGGACTATTGGGGCTTGACTATTTATATATATGACTTATGTGCATATGATTAGATGTTATGATTATGGATTTTATTTCTGACATGATTCATTGATGATGCAGGCTGAAGATAGCTTTCCGACTAGACTCACATGTGGAGTAGAGGGGTCACGCACGACTACCAAAGACGTTGAGGGAGAGGTGTGGAAAACAACCCTGCCACAACCTACTAGCACTCCTGTGATGGCTCGAACTGTAGGTTAACGACTACCTAGTTCAAGAAGACCGACGATGCCGTGACCGCAGACTACAACAATCGCTCATGATGATTCTAAGGGGCACGCAATAAGGTAGGGGCCTTATTCCTTAAAGGCCCTTAGTATCCCACAAGATCACGTGGTGGAGTATTGACTCCAGGGGTTTTTGATGTCTACCAAGTCATTCAAGAGGCAAGTGGCACCCTTGGATCATGTAGTGCATCCTGAAGGGCATGTCGCGCAAGAAAAATGGAAAGAGGTGAGTGGCACCCTTGGAGCACTTAGTGCGTCCTAAAGGGCACGTCACACAAGGGAAACCGAATGGGGAGAGTGGCACCCTTGGAGCACCTAGTGCATCCTGAAGGTCACGTCGCATTGCTAATTAATAAATGAATGAACCTAGATGGCCTTAGAACGAGTAATGTGACGAGGAAAATTTAAAGCAATTTCCCTAATAAAATGTTGCCCAGCCTAGGAAAATAAAGTCTAGGTCTAAGTGATGTACTTGTGATAAAAAAAAAATCTATTTATATGAAAATATAAATATAAATAAATAAATAATAATGATAATTATCATTAATCGTGTGATGAGTAGGGGGTAAGTAATTCATTTAATTTATACAAATCTTTTGGGGGATAAAATTTAAAAGAGGGAAAAAGGGGAAATAATTGTTTTATCACATGTGCTAATTAAAAATTTATTAATTAAAAAGGAAAAGGGGAAAAAGTTATTTTTCTACACCTCCCAATTTGAGTTTTAAATAAAAAGGGAAAGAGGAAAATTTAAAAGAATTAGGAAACTAGGAAAAAGCGGGAAACATAAAAAGAAAGGGGAAACACAAGGAAAAAGAAGAAATACTAACTTAGTAAGGTATCTAGCATTTAAGAAATTTCTGAATTAAAATCAACGAGTAAATTAGTAAGGGGGTAAGTCATTAAATTATGTAATGGAATATGGGGACACCTAGGAGCGATTTTAGGAATGCTTTTAGGTGGGTGAGGGAAATAGGAGTAATTAATTAATTAAATAAATTAATTTATGGTGCAATGAAGGGGATGAGTGACACATGTACGGGGAGGATTTTTATGAATTAAATTATTGAACAATAAATTAAATGGGATTTTGGGAAAGCATATGACTTAGAAACTCTATATAAAGGAGGGAGGAGGAGGATGATGGATCTCTTCTGTTATGCGTAACGTTACACTGCAAAATTTTAGACTTGATTGACTTAGCTTGTGGGAGTTGGATACCCAGCTTGGTGAGGAGTGGTAGCTCGGCCTTGCGAGGTGAGATGGGAGCTAATTTCTCTATGTTTTAGTGTGTGTGGCCCCTTTGCGGCTCGGGGGGCTAAGGGGGAAGGAGATCACCCCTAGCATTGGCTAGGAGGTACCGGTGAAGTTTCATCGGTCGCCAAGTGGGAGCTGCATGGATCACGCGGGATAACGACTTAGAGAAGATGAGTTAGGCTATGGTATGCTTACTTGATTCTGCATGGTGGATTTGTATTATACCTCACGCTTTCAATAATGTATTTTTAATTGGGTAAGGAAAATGTTGACTTAGCATTCTAACTGATAACTTAATTTCCCCATAGCCTTAAGCTCGTTGTTGATTGATTCCATTGGCTTTTGATCCCTAAATGTTGTGACTGTCCTATGGGTTTATTGATTTGATCTCAAATGCTTAAAAAATTACAAAGAAAGGCTTACATAAGAGCTCCCAAAAACCAACTTTCAGATCTGCGATTCTTGGCAGAAACAGACATCATAGGTAGCTGGAAAATGTCATTCTGCAACTTTTGACTGTAAACTCGAGTATGCTTGGCTTGCTCAAATGGGAGCTGGAGGCACTTTTCTGTTCAACTACTCCGATGACAAAACATATAGCATATTCAGAATCCTCTCAAAATTCTACAACTTTTGAGTATAAAGTCGACCTATTTCTGAGTAGGTCGCCTGGAACACCTCCTAGCATGAATTCCAATGCAACCTCTACCTGTCAGATCCGTATAGACTCGAAAAGCGTGCCAACTCCTCTTCTGAAGGAACTTTTCTGTTCGTCTACTCTGATGAATAAATAGAGAGAATATTCAGAATCCTCTCGAAATTCTTCAAATTTTGAGTATAAAGTTGATCTATTTATGAGCAGGTCGCCTGGGAAACCTCCTGTCATGGATTCCAATGTAGCCTCTGCCCACTCTCCCCTGCCTCATTTTGCATGCTCAGTTAAATAAGAAGAGTCGCTAACTAGTTCTCCAAATTTAGCGAACCTCCTCCAGATTTGGCGGTAACTGCCAGATTTGGCAGAAATCTGCCAAACTGCTGGGCTTCTAGAAGGTGACACGTGTCATGCTGATGTCAGCATCCGTACTGCTGACATCATCAGTATAGCCTGTTCACTGTTTGACTTTTTATCATTGTTTTCAAAAAACTTCAGAGTGTCATAACTTCTTCATACGATCTCCGTTTGAGAAAGTAAATATATGGCTGGAATCGGGAGGATGAGCCAGACACAATGACGTTGGTTTCATCCAATTCTGAGAACTTTGATGTTTAAACATTTTCTGAGCCTAGGGACCCTTCTGAGACTTCTGGGTCATTCCTAGATCCTCATTTTCGACATTTGAGTATTTTCGAGTGGTTTTGGATCCACCTGGATCACACCTCCCCACTGAGAATATTTTGGACCACCAAAAGAATGGTATCATTCAGACATGAAGTGAGGGCATGATCTCCCCACTTGACCTGTATCACCTATCCATTCTTCCTGGAATCTGTACATCTGACTCAGCAATACAATAATCAACACTGCGCTGACATTGTTAAGTACATTAATCACATTCTTAATCACATCTTCATTCAACATTGTCGGACCCAACCACATACTGCTGATGAGTAATAAGCTGAATATAAACATTGAACATGTGAAAGAGATTGTACCTGAACCATGCTAACTTTTAACCATAGAAACACTATCAACCAAAACAGGTGCATTGTAGTGAAATGAAACTTCATTTTCATGCTTAGGATTCTTTTCTTCCTTACATTGTATAGACATAAGTGTCAAATTACGACTTGCATTAACAACCATTTTTAATTGTTGTGTAGTGCCCAATGATTTGTCATTTTTGAATGAATGTGAATGCACTATATACTCAATTCCTTCTTTAAACAAGTGATACTGATTATGTTCTCGATAGAAGATCGAATTTCGATCATATAAATACAGACTACCCAACACAATTCCACAGATATCTAGTGGGACCACACCAAATTCAACCTCATCTACAAACTTAGATGTAATTGCAAACTTTAGATCACATTGTTGGGTTACTTGTAATCTGTTATCTTTGCATACCCAACCTAGTGGATAAGGTTTCTTGTGTGGTTTCGTTGTTA